>WOGP01007371.1:0-11803 GCA_015342065.1 Leptinotarsa undecemlineata
CAGTTCGCATTTATGACGATGTATCTCTGTAGTTGTTTGTAAAATAATTTTTTGCTGCGAACTGGTTTATTTTGGGCAAAAAACCCAAGACATATTTTTGTTTAGAATGAAACAGGCTGTCAGAAATACATTTTTAAATGGTAAACAAATAATAAGACAAAAAGTTACATTGGAAATACATTTTAGGCATTGCGTTTTCTACCCCTCACAACCATGGGGTAAACCAAATGAATTACTGTCTAAGTGTCTTTTTGGTAGTACAAAACGTCAGATTAATTTCAATATTGTAACTTTTTCAGTGCTTGTGAAAAAAATTGTTATGCAAATTTTATGTACCCCCTTTAAGGGGCTGGCTGTATCTGAACAAGGGATGCTCCAATGAAGTTTCTTTATATGAAAGATCCTTTTTTTAATGAGGAATCACCCCCTTAAATGTTTTACACTTATTCAGTTACACTCTGTTGTATAGGTACCACGACACAGTACAATAAATTAATAAATATTCATTGAAATATGGGAGGGGTCATCTACATCGTAAACTATAGCTTCCCTGACTAACAGATTATCGTGAGTTTCCGCGCAACCAAAAACTCGCCGATTTCTCGACTGAATGGACTGCTGAATGGAAGGCAGCTGCAAATCTCTGCAAATAGCTTCATTCCGCACGAACCAATCAACCTTATTAACTTATTTTGCAATCTCTTTAGAATGTAAATATTAGACGGAGCCGCTTGTCCCTAGACGCCTGAAGCGTATATGATGACAGGCTTGAACATCGTGTTGTAGATTGTAATTTTGTTTTTTAGGCTCAGCTTTGATCGTCTATTGATCAGATAGTACAGACTTGCCACCCGACCCTCGATCTTTGCCTTAACGCTTATAAAGTGCGGGTTCCAGGTGAGTCTACGATCTGTTAGAAGACCGAGGTACTTTACCCGCGCTTACCAGTCGATCTCCATTCCAGAGATTCTCACTTTTCTGGCCGGAGAAGATAGCAGTCTTCCCATGGTTATCACCTGAGTCTTTTCCGGGTTCACTCGGATCTTCCATTCGAGGTACTAGCGCTCGAGGTCGAATGCACGTTGCATATAGACAATCCCGAGCTCTCTACCCATGGAAGATGAGAGGAGAGTCGTGTCGTCGGTGTAGAGGGATCGGTTATTTCATTAACAATATGTATTATTGCTTGAGTAGTAACCATATAAGCATATTGCTTACCAATTAGACATTTTGAATTTTTTAAGAAACAATCATATTTTTCAGTACCGATTGAAGAATTTTTTTAGTGTAATTGTGATAAATTTATGTATATTACAATATCCCTTATTGAAAATTGAAACGGTACTTTAGGGATTATTATGATACAAATTCTGATTCACAAACGGGTTGAAAAAATCGAATGTATAACATCGACATAACCACAGTCTTCGAATTCATTAGCAATTTTTTCTGATAATACTTTTTGTTTATTGATGAATTCATTTATTATTTTCTATGAGGTTCCACACGAGTTTGTACTGATAGTTAAGTAGTTTACGATCGCCTCTCTTATCTTTTCGTCTTACAACGTTTTAAAGTTTTTATGTTCTGTTTAACTGACAAATAGAAATATTATTTTTTCATAGGTTTGTTCTCGGCATGAAGGTGCTCGGATATTAGTAGTTCGTGGTGGAAAAAATCTTAATACTTGTGGACTCATGGATCACAATTATCAGGCCTTTGGCGCCAAAATGGATGCAGAATACAAAGAAGTTAAAGTATTCGACGAAGAACCTGCTGATTACCTTGGTGAGATTTTTTTAAAATTTTATCAAATACATTGATTTAGTATACAGTTTTTTTCCTAACTACGGTACCAAACTTCACAGGGTGATTCGTTAGGTCGTTTTAGGAAAAAAAAGTGTACATGGCATTGCAGTTAAAAAAAAGGTATATATAAAATATCATAAGTATCCTTACATCGATTAGGTTGAAATTTGCTTATTTAGCCCTAACTAGATTGAAATTATTAGGTTCAGTGGGCACCGCAGTCAACAATATTGGTAAAAAAAGTACGCCACTGACTTGTTGCAGTTTTTTATTTTTTTAGATCAACCAACGGAAAATACAACTTTTTCGTTGCTTGTGTTTTCTTCATATCTAAGCTTCGTTTCCGAAAAAAAACTGAAACCACTTTGAATATCATGAACACCTGCTTTGTCATATCAGTAAAAGCCAGAGTGGTCAATCGTGATTCAATTATGAATAATTTCACTAACGCTGAAATGGCTGACATGCACTTTATTAATGAATTGGCAACTGGAAACGTGGAAAAAACACGAAGAATTTACCAAGACATTAAGAACGTTACATGCAAGATTATGTGAAACTGGGGTTTTAATAAAAATTCAGTTGGTGGAAGACCAGAAACTAACAACGCTTGAACTAGAAGAAGTTATACTTGATACTTGAAGAACATCCTTTAAATAGTACCAGGAAGATTACACTGCAGCTAGAAGTTAACCCAAAAACCGCATGGACAGTTCTAAAAAGTAACCTCCTATAACCATATCACAAACAGCGGGTCCAAGCCCTACTGCCTCGGGATTTTCACCAAAGGTTAATGTTTTGCAGGTGATTGATTCATACGATAGCACACAATAATAATTTTTTACATAATATTTCATTTACGAAGCATACTTTTCACGAGATTTTATTATGAACTTTCACAATAACCATTTTAGAGCCGACGAAAGTCTCCACGTTATTAGATAAAATAATTTTTCTACTAGAAAGATCAACAGCTGAATCCTACAGAAACTTTTTCTGAGATCATTCAGCTATTTTGTTAGAAGTACCGGTACTTGTAAGAGACAGCATGTGGTTTATGCACGATGGGGCTCCAGCTCTTCATTTTAGTGTTTTTGCTCATCAGCATATCGACATCACCTACCCTAATCGCTGGACTGGACGTGGAGGACCTCAAAATTGGCCATCTCGCAATCCTGACATAAATCCTTTAGATTTCTATCTATGGGGTCATCTGAAAGCTATTGTTTATGAGACTCCTGTACTAGATGTAAATGAACGTGTCAGATAATCGATGACGTCTTCGTAAGGGAAGACGTCATCGCTCTCACTCGAAATTTCGACTTTAATCTCCTATCTTCAAGTTTTAAAGTCGTAATTTTCATGAAACAATTAATAAAAATATGTGGCCCTTCTGCGCTTCCGCATAATACTTAGAACACGACGCTAATTACCATAGAAGTCGTTGCCGTTGCTAATTTCATATTTTATACTTAGTATTTTATATCCAGAATTAGTTGAATAGGACAAGTTTTAAAACAATTTAAGCAGATAACTTGCAGATGGCCCTTTTGTTAAACGTTTCTAGCGTTTGTTCTGACCTTCAAATATTGAATAAAAAAAATCCTTGTATATAGAAAGTTGACAAAATTTACTGAAAAGTGAAGACCATCTATCTCCTTTTAGAAATATGCTGCATAATTTGGCAAATTATAATGTGGATAAAAAAGTATATAAAACAGCATTGCACTTCTAGTGTTAGTTTATTTTGTAAAGTTATTTTATAAATAGAAAATACCTGACTTTTTTTTAATATTTACATTATATTTATTGTAGCTGACATAGATATGAACCTAGAAATTGATGATGCTAGAGAGGATGTGGCCGACGACACAGTTGCGGATAATTTGATTTTCAAAGGATTACTAAGAACAGATACTGATTCTCAAAAACTGGACGGAACAGATGCGCAAGTAAGTCGCACTACAAAACCTAGACACCATCGAAGACATACAAAAAGGTGGAAGAGGGCAGTACTAGAACTCAAACGGTCTTTAGAAGGTATTAAGATTTTCATTTTCCATATATCTTACATAAATTGGGATACTCATTTTTTCAAATGTCAAATCGTAGTTGACGAAACTATGATTAGAAAAAATTTTCTGGATAATAATAACATGGTGTTATGAACACTGATTTCGAAACAGTTGGCTGAAAATACGCAGTACATTTGATATTTTCATTTTTCTCAAAAATATTTATTTATTTATCAATTTCTATATTGTTTCCTTCAAAGTAGTTTCCCTCAGATATAATAATACACTTGTACTAGCATTTTTCCAATCCTCGAATCGATTCTGAAATACACTTTCTGGTATGCCCTTGAGCCCTCTCAGTGATTCGGTTTTTATCTCCTCAATCGTCGCAAAACGCCGTACTTTAACTTCATGATAATTGTTTTGGTGTGCTTTTTTTTTGTCTTGGCTCTTCTGAACTCTTGCATTGGTACGAGTGGACTTTGATTTCGATGTCAAAACCATATACCAATGATTCGTCACCAAGTTTGACCCTTCTAAGCAAATCGGGATTGCCCTTGACGTTACTCAACAATTCCTGAGCGATGCTCATGCGACAGTTTGTTTTTGTTAAAATTCAATTTTGGAACGAATTTCGCTGCCACACGCTCCATGCCCAAAATTTCCAAAAAAATTGCATGGTATTAGCTAACCGATATGCCGACATCCTCAGCAACTTCTCTAATAGTAATTTGTAGATTCTCTATAATATTTTCTTCTCTTTCTTCATATTTTCATCGGTTGTTGATGTGCTGGTGCGTCCACGGGTAGTATTGTCTTTCATATCTTCCCGACCTTCTGTGAAAAGCTTGTGCCCCTTGTGAATATTTTTCTGACTCAGAGTACAATCACAATATACCACTGTCAACATTCCACGTGTTTTTAAGCACTTAATTCTATTTATCAAACATTCATTCTATTTTTTTTTTTATAGTAAAAAATCGCCGAACACGCAAAACGCTTCAAACTTTTATGCTTTTCATCATCAAAATAAACGCGCTTAACAACTGAAACTGTGAACATATGTTCGAGACGAGTGTACCAACATAAAAATTCGCTAATCGAATATACGTAGCCCGCGAAATTTTAACATTTACCTTATTTTTCAAACAGACCTCGTGAACAATATGAATGTTTATTACCTCAAAAGTCCGACTTATTATACCTTTCTTCTCATAGAAGAAGAGTACACCTTTCCACTCACAATAATTTTGCTGAAATTGGACACTCGTGAATCGTTATATACATGCCCCTTGCTTGCGGTTATAAGGCACTTTGAGTATACCATTGTAATAAATCTGAAGCTGACCGATATCTTGGCCAGCAGACGGATGACACACCGCGAACCGCAGCGAAAAGAATAGATGAGTACCGAAACCGCTAGAGGTCTGTAGAATGTTCGTTACCAATATAAAAGGTCGGGTCCTCGCTCAGAGAGGGAGTCTGTATTCAGAAAGCGAATCGAACAGTTAACAAATAATTCTAACAGTGAAGATAAATTAAGCGTTAGTTGCTAAGTGTTGTATATAAATTAGTTGTGATAGTGAAATATTGTTAAAAATAAATTTGTTAAAGACAGTTAATTCTTCAATTCGTTACACCATTATAATCAGATAGTGAAAAGGTTATATAGTGTCTGCTCTCATATCTAAACATTCCAGAGGAAAGTCGTTGGTAATATTTGACTTCCCTATAATATATCTTCAAATGTATCACTACAATTCAGGAAATTTATACAGGGTGTTATGTAAATACGTTGCCAGAGTCAAAGGGATTATTATTAGAGTAATTCTGTGACGAAAAGTTTATATAAACGTAGGTCTGGTAATGCTTAATTTTCAAGATATAGAGTGTCAACATTTGTAACAGAAATGTTTTTTTTTCTAAATATCTTGATAATCCTTCAGCCGATTTTGTTGAACTTTGGCAATAGTATTTGGTGTAGTGAGGAACTAATTCAGCTCTAACTAGATTTAAATCATCATTTACAGTTATGTTCTGGAAAGCATCCTAACCAATATTTTTGACTAAAGAATGTGCGTCACCAATTTTCTGCAATTTTTGTTTTTTTTTACATTAAGCAACTGACACTACAACTATTCCATTGTCAGTATTTTCATCGAATCTTGCTTTGTTTTTTAGAAAAGAAAAATGAATCAGTTTGATTGAATATTCCTGGAACATCAAAATGAACTATCAAAACGTCGACAACTGGGGTATACTCGAAATTTTTCTACATTTTTCCCAAAAGCAAAGCAAAATTCAACAAATTCTAGATATAAAGAAGTTGTGGTTTCAGTTGCTCAATGCGAAAATAAAACATACGAAAATTTCAAAAAGTTAGAGGCGCAAATTTTTTTGATAAAAAATATTGGTTCCAATGTAGTACTACCCCGATTACCACCGCCAAACTTCAGCAAAATTGACTAATAGATTAATTAGGATATTTATAAAAAACAACTTATTTCACAAATTTTGACACCTTGTATCTTCAAAATTAAGCATTGCCGGATCTATGTTTGTATGAACAATTCGTCTTAAAATTATCTCTTCACCCCTTCGAGTTTGGCTATGTACTTACATTACACCCTGTATATATTTTTGTTTGCACTTCGAACAAGAGTATCTTCTTTTGTGGAGAAATTCAAACGTTGTGATAATCTTGGTTTATTAGGTACGTGTGATATGAGAAGAGGTAAATACTAAAATGTTACCGATGAGTGTCCACTGTGAGATCACTTCAATGTAGATTTTAACTGACCAATGAAAATTGTCTACAAACTTGGAGTTCTCTATTCTCATATATCTCAACCAGGACTCTCGTGTTTTTTCGGTGTATTTCAGATTTTTTTTCAGTCAAAATTAGGTTTCTCACTGAATCATCATCATGTAAATTCATCAGAAGAATATTCCCGAGAAGGAATGGCATCCGCCCCCAGGGAAAAGCAACCACTGGTGCAAATTGGTACTGTTTGTCAATATTTTATTTTACCTTCAATGATTGAACTTAAAAATATGCCCATTTCAATTCAAACAAGATTCCTTGGCTCCGATTTAATCAAATAAGCGAATCAATGTCATTTCCATGTCATCGATGACATGAGTGGATCAAACTCATTCCGTGGCATAAAGTCGTAATTTTATGAATGAATTGTGTGTTTTCTCTTATGATGTTATCCAGATTTGGTACTGAACAGCTGATAAGGCAAGTAAGTGTTTTACGGTGAAAGATAGGATGTCTACCAGTGAGGAAGTGAAATTTCATTTGTTTCATTTGCAATATTGTGTAGGAATCTTGTGAATGATATCTGATTCAATTCCATAACGAATGTTTGCAATATAAACTGAATAAAGAAAGTTTTTTGAATAATTCAGAGTTCACATAAAAGTATTTGTTTCGAAAGTATTTTCCTTTCGTGTAATTCAATGTTTAAATGAAAGTAACTGTTTCGAGTAAGCTATTTTTTCCAGTGTGTGCCTCAAAGTTACTTCTTTGCATGATCTACACATCTTTGTATAGAATTACTTTTTGAAATCAATTGCTTCCTTTCTTTCTTTGGAAGATTCCCATATTTTTTGAATCAAGATGGAGAAGTAGAAGGCCAAAAATTGAACTATATCTATTAATTCATGATGTTTGTTTAATTCTGAACTATAATATATTTTCAATTGCTTTTTTTTAATAATTTCAGTAGAGGAAATTTTCTTATTTGTATTTTTACAGGAACTGAAAGTCGACCGAAAAGGAGCATATCCCCTCTGGATTCCAAAATCAAACACGGAGGAAACGCGATGAATTTTACAGATGATATAAATTTGGAGAGCGACAGTGTTTCCAGTTTCGAAACAGACCTCCTCAAATGCTACGACAGTAAAATCTTGCTTTCACGAGGATTCGTGCCCAGTCGACTATGCAATTCTATGGATTATTTGGATCAGAGCAATCACATGGTGACAGAACATACGGTGGTAACGGACGGATACTATTACTATATTTTCTACTCAGACAATGATTTTGTCAAGAACGATATACACGCGGTTTTCAATATATACAAACCCACATATGGATTCGCGAATGCCAGTAGTGGTCATGAATGTTTGAATCAGACTCAATGCGAATTCCCCATTCATTTTTTTTCTGATGGGACAGTGATAGTAGAAGTGCCTACACGCGATGGAATCGAACATGAAGCTGACGACATTACTTTGCTCACCAGTACTTGTAAACCAAGAATGGGCGTATACATGATTTTTCCTGTTCTAGTATTGCTTTCAATACTGATGTGTGCTTTCTTGTGAATGCTTAAAGGCGCTTTCGTTACGGGTAGTGGAGACGGAGTAGTGTTGCATTTTATCCGTACTACTTTGATATGCTTACTCTTCAGGCGCGTATCCACTTGTTATAGATGACCCATAAAGTAACTGCTAACAGGTTTCGTTACGGTTAGTGAAAACGGAGTACTGTTGCAGTTTTAACCGTACCCATTTGACACGTGTAGCTGTAAAGGCCGAAGCACTATTTGTCTGTTTTTAGCCGTCGCATCAAAGGATTGTTAGTTACGTACGGCGACAAGCAGGACGAGTATTTAATATGTATCACATATCTATGCAGCGTTACGCGTTGGTTCGAATTACTGATACTTTAAAAAGTCAAAATGCTTCCTGAGGCGAACCTTGTCATCTCGTAATGGGCTGGTGTTACCTTACGGCCCACTGACCCATACGGATATGCGCCTGCAAATCGAACCACTACTGCATGCGACTTCGTACCTCGTTCCGTTACGTTACGAAATGATTGATACCGCTAAAACTACGGTGTTACGTTACGGCCCATTGGCTCATATGGATATCCACCTTAAGTTATCGACAGATTTCCCAGAACTGGTAACTCTGGATGACGTAAACTCATGTTGAAACACGTTCTATTTTGTGAATTTCTACAGATTCCAGTGATCTAGTCTCAGACCGCTGAGAACTTCTTCAACATATCATGTAACTAATTTGTACACTATTGGCAGATAATCTATATGAAGTTTAAAGTTTTTACGGTTTTTGAAAAATTATAATCACTCATATTATTTCTCTTCTGAAAATATTCATTTTCATAAGTAGCAACTGGTCATGATGTAAATAAGTTAATAAGTAAATTTTTTTTTTCAAATTTGATGTTGAAAGACCATATAGTACACATTATTTTTATCAAATACAGATTGATTAATTCAACTACTAAACTCTTTTTCTTGTGTTTCCGACTGTAATTCCTGCAGTATTTTCGTATATGATATATAATGGGGATGTTGACTATTTTTGGGAAGAGTTTAAAATCTGTTATATTTTTTATTTCAATAAAAATAACTCTATGATTGTTAAATAATAAAAATCGTAATTTAGGTTGATAAAAAAATAAAATTACTCGTAAAATGAAGGCGCTTACTTATAGTAAAATTATGATAACGAACACGTAATACAAATTTAAGTATATTAACACTTAGACAAATAATTATTTGAACAAAACATCAAATTGATAGATATTGATTATGTTGAATGAAAAAATATTTAAAATTTCTACATCTACACACCAGATTTCAAAAAATACAGGTTTGATTTAAAATCTACTGGTTTATTTCTAAGTTAATTTTATATGTAAATATTGTCGCTGATAGAAAATTTGGAAAAAATACTACCTACTCTCTATTCATCATTAGGTTATGATCTATATTTAATGCTGTAAAGTAAAATCAGAATTCTATTTATTTTTGATTGGTGAACATCAGAAATATCGTATTTGTGTATCTGTTCCGAGGCATTTGCACCCCTTGCCGCATCCCTTGACTTGGTTCATCACTGCAAATAAAGCCCAAAATATTAATTTTTTTCTAAATAACAAACTCATACTTCACAAATCATACACCTTAAATTCCGTTTCAAATTTGGCTTCAAAAACTTCAGTACATGTCACGTGGTGGCTATGACGTCATGTATTCCCAAACACTGGTAAACTGCTAAGAAGAGAAAAAGTTTTTGATGATTTTTTAACAAAAAAAGATATAATTTGATATAAAAATAAAAAAAAATTGTGTTTTAGGATGTCTTTTATGAAAACATTCGACCTGTGTTATATTTTCATTTCAATTCAGTCAACCTCCCTATTCGCCATTTCGGTGTTTCAAATATCATAGGAAGGCCCGAAACACAAAATCTTAAATAAATTGCTATCTTTCAGAGAATGTTTACTTATATAGATGAGTTTAAAATTGTACACCCTCATAATCTCTCTGTGGTGATAAAAAAATTGTAATTATATTTTCAGATATTTTTGTTGGTTTTCTGATTATATTGATCAACAATATTGGTATATAAATGGTACTGTTACTATGAACATCAGCATTAGCATTTAATTTTTAATTTTGAACTGAATAGCATCTCATCTGCTAGTAGAATAAAAAATAATAGATATCTGTTTTAATAATATTTTGACATGAAGATTTCAATGCCTTTACATAAATGAAGACCATAAGTATTTTAGAAAAACTGAGTAAAAATAAAATTTAATATTCTTTGAGCAACATTTACTACATTTTTTTACGTTGTTTGCTAAATTTAAAATATGTTTGTTTTTATGTTGTTAAGTAAAGTCTGTGATCTATAACTTTAAGCAGCAGTCTAAATGTATTGAATGAAATATATAGTTTTATGAAAAATTATGGATATTCTTCTCAACAATTCCTTTCAGAAAAATTTCACAGAAATGCCAAAAAAAATTTTATTCGAATATGTTTTTTAATGGTTTCATTCTCAATTTAATATGTTCATTTTTTCAAAATTTTTGCAATGGTACAATATCACAATTAATACTTTTGAAATCACCCACAACATACCTGAAAAAAAATTAAATATGAACCTCAGTAAACAATTGAAACTGTTTCATTTACCTTTTCAAAAAAAAAAAATTACACAAATATTTTTCGTTTATTTAAGTGTTTGCCACTATTTCGATGTGCTTCCTCTCCGCTATCGCTTGCCAAAAAAATGACACACATGCCTGTTGGGTAATTAAAATTTTACATGGTATTCATTGACTTTCAATAGTCTGGGTCACAAGATCTTTTTTTTGTAACTTCTGAAATGAAAATTATGATTTTTAAAAACAAAATCGTTCCTTGAAAAAGTTTGTATTGCTTAAAACTGTATTTGTTGATTAACAATTTTTTTACTACTAAATATGAATGAATATCAAGGAACGTTTTTTTTTCAGAATCATAATTTCTATTTCTCTTTGATGTTATAAAAAAAACTTTTTCAATTCATATTTTCTTTATTTATTTAATAAACAATTTGTTTTCAACAAATTAATTTTTACGATACATTTTTTTAAATACTACAAAAAAACAAAAACAACAATCTGTCACTTTTTGTGTAAAAAATTGTTTCTCTATTTTTCACGCACCGCTTTGAGTTTCGGAGTTTCCAGAAAACCCTGTTACGAATATACTGGTTTCTTCTATGAATATATCTTTCCTCCAGCTGAAGTGGAGAGAAAAGAAATAAAAGTCTGTAATGTCAGAAAAATCCAAATCATGAACTGTAGGTAGGTATAATATTGAGGTTATTATGGCAGGTTTGTAAAGTAGTATATTGTAATGAATCTGAAGCCGGCCCTGACCGTTATCTCACCAAACATATGACTCCCCGCGTAGGGAATGCGATCGACGAAACGCAGCGAAAAGAATAGATTGGTACCGAAACCGCTAGAGGTCTCTAGAATGTTTGTTACCAATATAAAAGGTCGGGTCCTCGCTCAGAGACGGAGTATGTAGCTAGAAAGCGAATCATGCGTTTAAAGAACAGTGAAGATAAATTAAGCGTTAGTTGCTAAGTGTTGTATATAAATTAGTTGTGATAGTGAAATATTGTGAAAAATAAATTTGTTTAAGACAGTT
>WOGP01007372.1:0-11801 GCA_015342065.1 Leptinotarsa undecemlineata
ACTTTTTGTGCGCGACAACTATATTCAATAAAAAACTACCGGTGCAGAAAAATCTAACAGTGCTGTCCATTTCAAAATGTTCACTGTTGATTAAATATTTTCTTCAAATCTGGAAGAACTATGATAGAGAATTGTCCGGGAATGCCGACTTCTGACTTCGGACATCTTCAAAAATGTAAAGAACGCTTTCGAAAGTACACTGTATTATTGTATGGAACTAGATGAAGGTCATTTTGAACACTTTATCCGTTGATTATGTTGCCATTGATATTACTTTTGTTGATTTCCTCAAAAAAATGAGCGACAGCGAATTTACTGTTTTGGATAAAACGTTCAACACTTAATTTCTCCATAACAAACGAACCAATTTAAGAAAAAAATACAGAAGTATTATAGGGACAAAAGACCTTTCAAATGATGTATCATTCCACCCACTATGCATTTGAAGAAAATTGGCGGGGGTACTTGCTGACCGCAGGGGGGTGATGTTTCGGGTATTTGATTTCCATATCAGAATTAGCCCTCCTAGAAATGAAAATTGACGTGTTCTTCAAAATTTTCTAGTACACGTCCGTTTCCGATTTACAGGTAAAATTTTCCTTGGAACGCCCTGTATATAAAATGTTGGCAGTTCCCTACTACTGGCACCGTCATTGATCTTCTCGGCTACATTCATTTTTTTACGTTCCCGGCACTGAATACTCTTGAGATGTCCCTTCAAACCAAATATGATCTCTGTATTTGGATTTGCCTGTTTCACGCGTATAGGTCGATGTTATATATTTTTATTCCATATGTTACTAACTGTACCTATTTGAAGTCAATGTTTTATACATATACAATAGATATTGTGTATACAAAACGAATATTAAACTGCGAATTACTCAGGAACGGCAGATTCGATTTCCAAAACTTCATTTTCTTTCTTATCAAAAACTGTTAAAAATAATACCTTTCCGTTCGAAAGTGAAAAGAGGAGAAACTTTTTACGTCCACACTGTATAAAAGCTCCTTTAATATCTGATGCAGGTATGGCTATTTCCATTCTCTGTAATAATTCTCTGAGTGATAAATAGTTGTTTAAAAAAATAGATTTTTATATAACTTAGATAACCTCCATATTAATTGAACATATTGAACATTAATATATGTGAAGGTATTGGCCAATACTTGATGAAAGTCTACAGCGTATTCAAGTAACACTTCATTGAGAGATTAACTAATTAGTTTACGAAACCTGTTTCACAAAGCTAGACCTAATCCAAAATTTTACGCAAGAGAAAATACGTTTTTCATTTGATTCAGAAAGGTGGCTGATTACCATTTCTTTATTCAAAAAATAAACATAAACTTGAAAACTGAAAATCCACTATAATGTATTCATTATTGTAAGATTTCTGTTTGAAAGTTTATTAATCTGAATTATTTACAAACTAGGAACAACACTGGCGAATTAGAAATTATCGTTTCACCTACTTTTAAGATCTGTCCTAATTACTAATGGCAATCATCTTCTGACAGAGGGGGACGTGTTCAATCAAAATTATGACGCACTGAATTTGAAAGAGAAAGGCTCAAAACTAAACCTTTTGGCATGTTTAGAAATCAATGTATATGATCTTTGCTCAATAATCAAATAGAGTTGATTTGCTCGAACTAAGCTTGTTGTAGTGTTGAATTGTTTCCCTTCATTGAATTTAGTTCGTAACAAAGAAATTGGTATTTAGAACAGACCTTAAAAGTGAGTGAAAAATCTCTCAAGTAGAAATTGTATTAATTATTCTTCAGTCTTCTTATGAGTTGTTCCTAGATAGGTGAATAGTTGAGGTAATGAATTCATCATGTAGAAATTTGACAGGTTGCTATAATAATAATCATTCAAATTACTATTAAAGTACGACACATATTTTCTACAAACAATATTGTGAACGCCCGAAAATGCTATCGTATAGCGAAATACGTGTCGCAATTTTGTATTCTTCCAAGTGGAAATCTCATATTGAAGTGTGTTTTTTCAGAGGTTATGGTATCCACGTTTTTACCAATATTGATTAAAAAATTCATGTGGATTTGGTCAAACTGTTCAGACATGGAAAGAGCGAATAAAAATATCATTAGTATGGAAGTATTATTATTGCACTATCAACATTAGCTTTTGAAGAAATTCCGTATTGTTACCTGAAAATTTTCAACTTTCTAGCTAAAGTCAATAATGCAAAGGATATATACACCTCCACTGCAGTATATTTATACTGAAACCCACGCACTATAGTAGTTCTGTTATCAATTAGGAAAATTAATTCTCGGTATTTCCGCTGAACAAACATCATAACACATTCGAACGAGTTACTTTCCATTTCTGTGAGATACAATTAAAAATGATAAATATACATAGCTTTTCTCTGCCGCTTTTTCTGCTAGGGGCCAATAATTTTCAGTTTAATTTAAATTGAATGATTACTACTTGTGCATAAATTACATGCTCGTTTCTTGCTAGCGAATAAGTGAGATGTGTATTATGCACTTGTTGAGCTGTTGTTGATAACCCGATCAAAATGGAAGTACTGTAGCGAAATTATTTGGTTGTACTGTATAGTAATCACTTTAACCAATGGAGTATATGGAAAACAACAGTGTTTTACAAGGTTCAGTGACAAGTTCTTCTGATATGTTTCGACAGAAATGGATTTGGTTCTGAACTAGAGTCCAAAAACAACGCATATCTGATTCAACACCAGACAGCGCCGTTTCGAGCCACCATAGGTCTCGTGATAGCAGGAACCACAAATGCACTCAAAATGACTCAATTGTCCTCGAAGAACAAGCCTTAGTGAGTAAGTGCGATAATATTTTCCTTTCCGAATACGTCATCTATGGAATCGTCAGAGAACTCAATCCTCGAATATCAAAGATTAATGCGGCTCTCAAGGCTATCTGTCGATCCTATAGATAGCGTCTTCGTAAGAGGAGATATAATTGCTTTCACTTACTTAGGTTTGTGACCAACTACACGTTAGTTGTAGGGTACCTGCAACAACAAGCAAACAAACTAGAGGAGTGAGCCAATCTCTGGAAGATAAGTATCAACCCCGACTAGAGTCAGGCGAACTATTCATCTTCAACGGACAGGAGATTCCGTGGACGAACGGCGCAAGATACCTGGGAGCCACCATCAACAGGAAACTGACATTCAGATCCAATATTCAAAAGAGATTAGGACTGGCGAAAAACGCTCGACACATCCTCTACCCCATCATCAGATGCAGGAGTAACTTGGATCTCAAAGTGAAATCCCTCCTAATTCAGACCACCCCTACTCCCTACCATCCTGTATGCTTATTCTGCCTAAGGCCAGTGTGCAGAAACATACAGACGCCTGATTCAAACCTTTATGAACACCTGTTTGCGGGTGGCCGTTAAAGCTCTCAAACACATATCCAACCGATTGATCTACCGGAACCTGGATCTTAGAGAACCCATTACGTGGATGCACTCATGAGAAACCACGCTGGAAACATCTTCGAAGTGATCATCTTCAAGAGAAAGATCAAGTTTAATCTTCCACTTGAAGATGTACACTTGGTGATAGAAACACGTGTCGAGGTGTTAAAAATAACGGTTTGGTGCGGGGGAAATAACTGAAGTAATATTCACTACTACACCAAAGGTTCCAAACAGTGCATCACAAGTAAAAAATTGGATAAACAGTTGAACATTTTTTTCTCATGACATCTAAAGACTCGAAGGTATAACTGAGAAAAATATTTGCATAAGCTGTTAGGCAAGTCTTGTATATTCTATTTGATTCTCAATCAACTCATTATCAACATTGACCGTTGTTGAAACAGATCTCTCTTGGAGCACTTAGAATTATTCTTCCTCATTTTTTGTTTCGACATATTCAGATTCAGGCGTTTGAAGTGCTTTTATGAATGGACAGTTCTGGAGTTCACAAGTTCGATTTTTTTCTTGTAAACGATCAGTGTCTACGCGAAGAAGAGATAAGAACATTTCTCTTCTAGGTACCCACTCTAATAACTCATCAAGTTGGTTTTGTTTCTATTACTAAAGGGGGTGATACCAGTTCGTTTATGTATGTTTCCAAGATTCATCTTGAAGTATTTTGACGTTGTTTAAAATAACCGATTGGCATAATTTACTAGAAAGGGGACAAAGCAGATAAGATCATCGCCATGCTATATTTACTCAAAGGTTGTTCCAAAAACTGCACGTATTGAAGTCAACTGGAACCAGGAGCTAGGCAGTCAAAATAGCCCAAAAAAAGAAGCCGCCTTTGATTGAAAAAGTGGTACAAAAATAAACGAAAGATATGGAGGAATCCTTGGCTATGAAGGCTATGGCTATGCAGACTATGAAAATACATTTGACACCAAGCTGAATATGTAGATATATCTTCAGTGGATGAAGTCTTGGACCATCACCCACTTATAAATCTAAAAGCCAAATCTACTTCTGAGTTTCAGATTAGTAAATTAATTATTTCTAGGAAAAAAAATATTTTTTTTCTTTCCCGAGAATCATTACTTTCACCGATCCATCAATCAAGCTTATTCTCCCTAGGAGCAAGCAGTGTCCCTGTAGAATCCGTATTGTTTTAAATCACTATTTATGAATCATTTTACCCGTTATTCTGGTGTATATTCAGGCTGAAGGCATCATGATTAGTGTTGACACCCTCTTTTGAATCAGAAAAAATAACAATGTAAATGGTCAATTTTACATTTTGACAGATACAAAACTTCTACCTTTATTGTACCTTTCATATGGGACTCTGGGAAGCCACTGGAGTTCTGAACTTTATGTCCAAAGAGAAAGACATTTCGAAATATGGAAGAAGGAAAGCGAGACATGAAGCCAATGGGATCTGTTTTTTAGCTTAGCAGGGATTGTTTTGTTCTATACACATGGGAACCTGGTTCTCCAAACTTGGTTTGCACGAACCATGTTAGTCATTTGTTCCCCTGCGTGTGGTATTTAACGAACGAAGATTGCCACAATTTCTCACGAACTTGGTCTTCCATCGGGTTGAAAAACATTTGTTCGGTTCACCGACAGGGCGCACCAAGTTCATCTGTATGTGGAGGAGGCGAAGTGCAGAAACGAGGCGATGTTCGACCGATATCGACTTTCTTATTTGAGTTGTTTTGATATTAGGGTCTCACAACTTCCCATTAATAATTGAATTCTGTTTAGGTCATTGTTGAATGATTGATGTAATCTTTCGCACTGTTCTCCCTGAGATGATAGGGATTGAGGCGAGACTACTTCTCTCTCACGAAGTCACTTCTTGGTCCATTGTGATCTTTTCTTCTTCTTTTTTGTAAAACCCCCAAACTCATATTATACAGCAATAGCAGTTGCAATCTTCGAAGAACTCATTCCATCTGCTGAAATGAAACTGGTGAAATGACGAACCGTTGTTCACATTGCCCTCCACTGTCTGTAAGGAGTGACGAACAGAGAACTTGGTTCGCCGAAACAGGTTTCCATGTGTGTAGGCCGCCTGCATCTCTTTGAGGAAATAACCCCATCTGGTTCTAGAAAGGCATAAACTAGCTGACGAGTTGGAAAAAATATTTATATTGCTTGTTAATTTTAATGGAGTAATAACTGTACAAGGGGTCAGAGTTATAACTGTACAAATTTTCCTTAGCTGTAAAATGTAAAAGGATTTGATAGGAATCTTACGTTTTATTTGGATTCTACAAGCACCGAATTGCCCTGCACAAACATGTATATTCAAGCGACCATTCGTATGTAAAGAGGGTTGTTTGGTAATCATTGTATCGATGTGAAGTGATTGCGAACATTTTAATTGCGATTTATTTGAGTGCCGCGGTGTTTTTCGAACGATTGCCCTGAATACATACAGAATCATGTACCTAACGCATTTGAGACACCAACATGATTTCATTTAATTGAAGTCATAATGTGCACCTGGTGACTAGAAGTATGTGTATCACACAGAGAATACGCGGACAGTGGGTAATGAGAATGAAAATGACATTTTGGTTTGTTATATTTAATAGAAAGATGAGACATTAATTTCCATAATAATACTTGATTTATTACAGATTTCTACATCTCTAAAGACCATAATATATTTTTAGGGAAGAAAGATTTTGAATTTCAATCAAAATTAATAAAAAAATGAATAAAAATGTGGGAAATTCTAAAAAGAAGGAAGAAATCAATTATTTTCAAAATTAAAGGTGTGAAAACTCGATCATATATCATCAAAATATGTTATGAATAATTGTGTCATAGCTATTTTTTGAGTTTTCGGCCGTGGTCTGCAAGTTTTTATGTCTGATGTTTCGTCTAATACTGAGGCATACATTATTTAATGCATAAAGAAATACATTTTTGAAACATTCATCTCTACCACCGCGAGAGAGTTCAGATATGCAAAAACTTCGTTTAGTTGATCTGATCAATTTTTGGCATCACCAAACTGAAATACAGAGAGGTCTGCTTCAGCATATTATCGACATTCTTACAGTTTCTTATGATGAAACCGTATGCACAGTAAGTAGAGTTCATAATAGGGTCGTTTAAAGTTATTTGATGATTAATATAGTCAATATTAATATTGAAATATCACAGTTATGCATTTAGGTATATTCAAATAAAGGCGGTTTTCGACACACCAGTCTTATGAGGAATTGATCTGCTTTTGCAGACGTTTGAACTGTTCATTGATGTGTTCAAATCATCAACGAACAATTTATTGCAATTCAATGAGTTTCATAGATCGTTAATGAACGATGGGTGACCAAGATTAGAATCTTGCATGACTCTGTTACCGTCTAAATACATATTTACAGAAAAGTAATGATAACTTCACGAATAAGTAACACGTGACTGATCTTATTGAATGCTCTACAGAAGTCCGTCTACACTATATCCATTTGCCTCTACGGTCTAAAAGTCTAAATATTCATACAAACAACTGGGTTAGTGATAGTTGATCTGGAATTCATAAATTATGTTGATAACCATATTATTATAAGTCGAGAGAAACGATAGTTACGCTGTACATGACTGTTTTTAGAAGCTTGACAGTTGAAATAGGTGTGTAATAACTAATTTTATTTAGATTTTGGGCTTTATGTACCGGACATCTTTGTCAGTTTTCCTTGAATTTTGGAACGTTGAACTGATATCCTTGTATTGTCGAATAGAACTGAAAGATTTTTTTTAGACCAGAGGTCATCTTTTCTTCCAGATTCTAATATTTACATCTTTGCTAATGGTTCTCCACAAATATCTATCAAACTGAGTGGTTGGAAATCGAAAACAAAGTTTTCTTCTTCATTCCCACGTAATGCTTTCTTAAAAAACCTACCAGAGGCGTTCTGAATTAGACAGATAGATAGATGTTTATTAGTTCAGTTTTACAAAGATACCCATGTGGATATGGAACAGGTCAATAAAAATAGAGTATAAAAGTAAATAAAACCAATATGAATATGAGACATTAACAATATGAATAAAAATATATGAATAATATTATGTAAAATATGTTAAAAATACTCGTAGTACATAAATTCGTACAATACAATGTTTTCAACATATATTTCTAAAGAAAGAATTATGCAATACTACAAAGAAAATGTGTCTATACTCTATTCATCAATTGCATAGTATGATTTCTTGGGAAAAAATCTTTCAATTCCATTTGTAATGTTATTTTGAAAATATTATATGCAGCAGAGCAAAGTTTATTGTGAATTGTGATTAATGTATAAGGAACATTTTTTTAATGGAACTGAATTTTATAGTATTACATTTTAGATCTGCTTTGTTTGTTGTGGGAAAAATGTATGTTTTATGAAATCTTCCATATAGTTCGGAATTTTCCCTACAAATAATTTGCTATCAAGTATATACTGGCTATGAAGAGAAAGCGCATTTTTTGATATGAATAATGGTTTACAACTATCGGTGCATATATTTGAAGGTAATTCTGAAACAACATTTCTGTAGATTGAAAATTGTAGCACCCCGGAATATAACACCACATTTAATTGTGAAATGTAATTTTTTCGTGATAACCCTTGATGCATATCAGTGTTTTGCATTAGTTTGTGTTAATGTATTGAAGTCTGCTCTATAGTGCAATCAATAATCAATCTCAATTCCCAATAATGTTTTAAATCTAGACGATGAAAGTGCTATTCGGTCATCTGTCACAGTGTACTTACGGTCTGTTGACTACTGAATTTGATTATTTGGGTTTTATTGATGTTCAGCGTCAGATGATTTCTCGCAAAAGTACTTTTATAATATTCAGTGTATTGAATACATCACATCATCACAGTTGAATTCACCAAAAATTATCATCATATCATCTGCAGACTGAACAGTATCGAAATTAATGATATGTGTTATCTCAATTGTGTAAAGTATGTGAAGCAAAGGACCCAGAATAGATCCCCGAGGAACACCTCCGAATTGTGATTTTCATCCGATTTAATGAGTTCATTCTGCTTACAGCATTTTTCTGTAACTCTCTGTTTTTGTTTATATAAGTATGACTTCATCAATTAATTTGAAATTCCTCCGATACCATAAGCTTCTTGTTTGTGTATTAGTATTTGTTGGTTGACACAGTCAAAAGCTTTTGATGGGTCCAGGAATTTTTGAAAATTTTGACCATCGATTACTGTGCATAATGCTTGTTAGACTGCTCTTGGGGTATGTTTTCTATTTCGAAAGATATATTGAATGTATCTATTTCACGTTCAGCTAACCAAGTTAGCGTTCTCAAGAGATCATTATGACTGATTTCTACTACTTTGTTAAACTTTTTATACGCTAGTGGCCTAACTACTACCGGTTATTATTACATACTTAACCTGTTATTGTTCCTATACTAAACTACCTGTTTTTTTAGTAACTCCAATTTTTTATGTGTTTTCACTATGCTACTGACTATCCCCTACAGTTTTTTCTAATATTTATCTGTTTATCTATTCACAGACTGCGTCAAAGGACCTATTTTGAACAGCCCTTTTGTCTCATACGCCATAATTCAAAATGACAAACAGATAAATATTAGAAAGAAAAATTTAGGGAATAGTCACTAATATAAAGGAAATATATAACATATTAGATGTATTAAAAACGGGTATTTCAGCATAGAAACAATAGCAGGTAGTAGTTAGGTAACACTAACCGGTAGTAGGTAGGTACAACTGACAGGTAGTAGTTAGGCCACTAGCGTAGTAGGCCACACTAACTTAGTAGAGAAATTAAGTCATAATGATCTTCTGAAGACGCTTACTAGTTTAGCGAAACGCGCATCGATAAACCGTAATTTTGTTCTGGTGTTGGGAAAGTGTATCGAATAGATTTATATTACGCCAGAGGTTCCAGTACAACTATCAAGTAATTGAATAAATCTGGCCGATACTTGATGATAATCCATATACAATAGAAAATCGCTATACAATAGTTTCCTCAAGCGTAAACTAAAAGTTACTTATAAATTACAACCATTTTATGCTGTAACAGATTACCTACTCGAATGCTTACTTACTAATGAATGAATCTACCTAAAAAAGTCAGATATGAATTCAATAACTATATGAATATGTTTTTCGAAAGTTTCGATGATTTTCAATTTGTTTATTTCCATACTCTCCAACAGATTAAGTTTCAAACCTTTCTTCTGAAAATGGAGAGGCTTGTATTTATGAGTGAACTTATGTCTCCCTGTGATTAAATGAGTGGCATATATGCAATTTATTTTTCCTTTCTGGAAACTACTTTTGTGTGCCTTTATGCGGGTTTTGAACGTTCTTCCAGTTTGACCTATATGTCATCTCCGATGATTTATATGTATTATAATGGTTTTTCAAATAGTTTACTTGAAATTGATAAGACTGTTACGGGTCTAAAGTTATTCATTTAATTCCCAACTGATAAATAAATGTTAGTTGTTAAAGGATTTACATATCAGTTTTTGAGTTACTGCTTTGGGGGAGGGAGGGTCAAGTCTATACTTTCTGGCGAGAAAACTGTCAATCTTTGAAGAAAGGTGATTTTCGTACCAAAAAGAATAACTAGGTCCTCTTTCGATCCCATAAAATATGTCTGCTTGAGGAAAATCGCCATTGCAAGTTCCAACGAAAAATATAGATCTATGGCTGTGTTTTTGTTCGATTTATTTTGAGCGTTTTATCTGCTTCCGCAGAATATTATTGATTGACATGATCAATACATCGGTGGAAACCACAGTGAGAACTAGGATGTTTCCTACTTATCCCGAAGCCGACACAAAAACCATAATTACCGACCAAATACGACCGATTACAAAACCGTTAGCAGCTGTATATTGATCGATATTTCATGGTGCGTTTGTCTCCAGAAAACATCGCATTTGCATATATAGAGGTGCTAATCAATGAATAATAGTATGCAAATATTTATATTCTCAATTACACCAACTAGTATAATCAATCTACCTCGAGTGGCATTTATCTTAATTGATTCCGGTTTGTACACAAGCGAAGTACAGAACGAAACTACGTCGAGGTGATTAATAATAATACTACGAATTGTTCAGTTCCGAGTTGTCTTTATTTTTAGAAAATAGAAATGTGAATGTGTTTCAGCGTGGGCGCGTTATCAGAGGTGGAATAACGCTCTTAAGGCGCGTTCTCACGAGTCACGTGCAGTTGACTGATAATAGTTGAATATGACTTGAACTTGTTGTCGATCACATTGTTCAACACAAAATGTTTTAATTTATTTCATTTTCAACTCAGTTTGATGTGATTCTGTTGAAAATATTTTTATGAACATACTGGAGTAGACGTATGTTTGTATGTATAATAAGGGAATTTTCAAAGATTAGGCAAAGTTACATGTATATCATGCTGAAAAAATATATCTATATCGGGTCTTTGATTGAGCGCTTTCCATCTTTGAATTTGAATAAAATGAATATTTTTCATTCGTTTGAAAGTTCTACTGAGCCACGGCTCCTCTGGGTGCAGCGCATTCGAAACGTCTGATTTTTCATAAATCTGGCGCATAAATGAGGCTGAATTTGAGTTATGTTGGCTTTGAGGACCTCTGTTTTGTCCGAGTTATTCGCATTCACCTGCGACTTGAGAAAACTCCACAAGACAAAGTCTGCCTAGGTCAAATCACACGAACTCGGTGTCCACTTCATGTCATCTCCACGTGAGATGTCCTCAAATCCAATTCAGGCTGAAAAAGTTTGTAATCGTCGACCTACAGTACTCGCAATTAACAGTGACGTCACAGTATACTATATACAGTAACCCCACTTCGGGTGATTTTCGGTTTGAATTTTCTACACGCAGATTTAGGAGTTGCCGTCTCAGGTCTGCGCAAACGACGAGTTCAAGACAGGCACGCAACACTTTCATTGTTGTGGAATTTCATGGGTTTCTCCCAACCTACTGAAAAATTTGTTTGTTTTCTGAATAATGTGTATCCAAAGCC
The DNA here is from genome assembly GCA_015342065.1 of Leptinotarsa undecemlineata. Lineage (NCBI taxonomy): Eukaryota > Metazoa > Arthropoda > Insecta > Coleoptera > Chrysomelidae > Leptinotarsa > Leptinotarsa undecemlineata. The sequence continues at coordinate 11,503 of WOGP01007372.1, forward strand.
TGAGGTGATTTCTTATTTAAGGAAAGTAGAAATAAACTATCGAAAGCTTGACGAAAATGAGGAGTCTTCTTTGACCTAGTACCAAAAATTCTGACTGTAACTCCACTAAAGCTTTTCCAGATACGCTGTAGGTTATATAGTTTCATTTTTTTCTACTGTACTTACCAGTCAGGTCAGGGGGAAAACGTTCTTAAAATTATTTAGGGACTGTAGAACAGTCGCAAACATTCATTTTGGAAATGTCTATACTTTTGTATATATTGTGTATGACAAAACAACTATTTCTCGAGCAACTATCC
>WOGP01007374.1:0-11800 GCA_015342065.1 Leptinotarsa undecemlineata
TTCAAATGTGGAAAATGGAACATAAGTGCAGGTAATTTAATTCGTTAGAAACTTAGGTAAAATATCAGGTACTTGAAATTTAGGTACTTCATTTACAAGTACTTCAATTTCAGGCACCTCTTAAACTATATATATATTTAGTATTAAATGTGTAAAATTAGTTAGAAGACACGCCAGATGAAGCCATTGTATGGCGGAACACGTGTTGCGTTTTTGTAAAACAATTTAGTGAAAATCACACAATAAAGTGTTTTTGGAATAAGTTTTTTAAATTTATGGTCAAATTGGCATCTGCCAAGATATTTTTCACCTCTGATAGCAAATCTATGTGTTCTTGGAAGGAAGAACTAGTAATAATAATGTCATCTAAGTACGGAAATATCTTCAGTTCGAACTTAGGTTCAAACAATGCATCTACTAGCCTCTGTTGCGTCTGCGCAGAATTACAAAGTTCAAAAGAAACTACGGAAAACTGAAAAAGACTACAACCTGCAACACTAAATGCGGTTTTTTCCTTGGATCAATCATCTAGTGGAATCTGCCAGAAGGCTCTCCTCAGGTCAATTGACGAACTATACTTGGAATCCCGCAGCATATTTAGTATTCTGTCAATATGAGGCAATGTGAGGCAATATGAGTCATGTTTGGTTACCTCATTTAAATAACGGCCGTCAAAACAAAACCGGTACTCACCACCTTTCTTTTTGACAAGTAAGACTGGGGATGACCAAGGGCTTCTAGAAGGTTCGACAACCCCAAGTTTTATCATCTCATCCAACTAAGAGTTCAATATGTTCAGCATATATGGGGATAATAAGTATTGTTTTTTCTTCAAAGATTTTGCATCACCAATATCGATGTTCATAGTTACTTTTTTTGTTCTACCTAACCCTTTCTTTTCACTACAAATTTCTTGAAAAGATTCAATAATTTTTTCAGTTTGTAATCTTTCTTCTAGGCTCAAACTATCTAGAGATAAACATTGCTCATCATTCAGCCATTCATTATTTTTAAAATCTACTAATAGTTGGAATCTTTTCGCAAAATCGCTACCAGCAATAAACGCATGCTGAAGAGAGGGAACGACTAAAAATTTAATAACCTGACATACAGAACCAATACAAATAAGCAAATCAACTATTCCAGTAACTTGTTGATCTTTTCCATCTGTCGTAGAAATATTTTGATGAACTGTAGATAATATTTCCAAACCATACCGCTTAATCAATTTTATTTCTCCTGATCCGACAAGTCTCGATCAAAAAATTTTATTTTAATGTAAGGTCTGTTATCGAAATCACGCTTAACAAAAAGTGGTGCGGCTTGTTTCGCCTCAATGTTATTACAAGGAACCGGAGACACCGAATCATAATATTCAAAATAACAACTCTCTTCATATTTGGCCATCTGTAATCTGTAATAATATCTGAAATCTGTAATGTGGGAATTGTATCGATATCAACCAGAACTGAATGGTTCATATTTTCGGGAAGTAAATTATTTGTGATATATTTAATTTTAGTTGCCTCATTAGGAGGTCGACTCAACCTACTAAATAAATTTTCCATCTGTGCAATAAAAATTGCAACCCTATCATTTTTCTTTTGTTTAAATTACTTTATTTGATCCCATATATCATCATCTACGTTTGGTTGAAGAAAATCTTTTTTTAATTGCGAAATCAACGAGTCCTAATCTGTACACTCTAAACCATATAAAAGCATCACCAACAAACAATTCGACTGCTGAATCAAATAAATCTTTCTTATCGACTTTTCTTGATTTAGCTAATTCACTTGCTCGTTCAATGAAGGAATAAACATTTTTTGAATCTCCATTGAACTTAACACCCCATTCTGAAAGTGGGATAGATTTAGAAGGGTATGAAATGACAGGAGCTGGAATGTTGATGACAGGATTAACAGTTCTGTTGAAAGCGTCAGAGTTACCTGATTCTTGACGTATTTCTTTTTCGTGAAGGTCATTTTCCAAAATCAAACATGTTGCATAAGTTTCGTCTTTATATAATTTCACAGTTGCTTTTAAAGAATACGTTTTATCCTACCGGCGAGGTGATTTCATCTTGACTTAATCTGGCCTTAATTTCGCACGATGGATGATTGTGCTTGGAGTTCTTGGTAATGTCCTAAACAGATGACGACAACTTGTAGCAGTGTCTTATAAAAAATGTTCCACTGTTACATGAATATAGAGTAGAGGAGTTCTCAGGAAATGTAGAAATCTGATTCTGCCAATTAGTACCAATACTTCGGATTCGGCTGACGAAGTTGATTAGGATACTGGAGTCAATCTAACTTATTATATAACAAATTCCGAAGTCGGAAGTTTTTCTCAGGTGGAGGAGTTCGTACTCTCCAGAAGAAACCCTGCGAGAGAATTCTGAATAAATTTTCGCGTGATTGGAAAATGGGCCAATTCCCCCTTTTTTTTTAAGCAAACGAAATTATAAAAAACTAAGGACTAAAAAAACTTACCCCAGTAAAGGAAGGTTTCTATTCTAAATAGGTATAAAACCTACTATTAAATGATCTACAAAGTGATGAAAATGCAATAGCCAATTGAGAAATAATGCATCATCGCAATTTGCTGAGGTAGAGAGAGGCAAAGCCGCTTATCATAATCGCATCACCTTGGTAACTATCCACAATATTCAAAAATATTTTTAGAGGACAGAAATGGAGTTGGGATTCGGAAGAGTGAAGTCGTATGCAATTCAATAGAGACAGGTAGAACTTGGAATGTTCTAGGTATAGACAACATTATAATTGATGAATATTAGTTTCTAATTCATTGTTGACTGGTAGCACCTATCAATAAAGAGCATCACTAGGACATTACGAAATTAATTGATCGTGATCGAATATATATGACATGTATACAGGACATTTCATTAAATAGTTCGCGTTATACTCTGACCAAAAAAAAAACCTTACACTAAGAAGGTTGAAATGTACCTTTTATTATTCCAAGTAACAGGTTCACACAAATCCGTATAGACTATTTCAAGTGGTCTCACTGCTCTTGATCTGATTTTGTTGAATGGAAGTCGTGTTTGTTTGCTTCTAAACATGTTTTACATGGTTTTTCTATTTTTTCACAATCTGCTTGACTAATATTTATCCCTGAAGAGAGATTCAAGAGTCTTTTAATATTATTAATACTTCAATGACCCAATTTTCGGTGTCATAGTTCAGCATTTTCTTCTTTCTCAATAAATAAACTTTCTAAATTATTGTCCAAATTCACTACGTAAAGTTCATTTTCTTTTTTCTGTCTGTTATTCTTTCAGAAGAATTAATCAACTCATGCCAATAAATAAAATTTCAGTCAAAAAAGAATTTTACTGACGTTTTCTACCATTTTCAATCTTCAACTTCTTGTTTATAAAACAAGATGTTTACAAAACAAATGAATACAAAATAAACATACAGAATGATAAATAATAAGTAAATATCCACATTCTCCCTCCTGCTAGAGTATTCGGTTGTTCTCTAGCTCCAATTCACATATCTTCGTTACTGGTCGCTTGCATTTCGAGGTTGACGTTTTAACATCAACTACACGGATTCTCTTGTCAGGTCCAGGATATATGCCAGTTATTCTGCCCAACTTCCAATTATATCTAGGGGCTTAATCATCAACCAATATGACGATGCCATTTAATGATTTTGGTTTATTATCATTTGTCCATTTACTTCGCCTTGATAAGGTAGGTAGGTACTCTCTGATCCAGCGATTCCAGAAAGAATCTGATAACATGCGAGATATTTTCTATTCTCTCCTCAAATTGTCTGCACTTGTATTCAATGGTACTTAGTCACCATCACCGCTGGAATAACCAATCAAGAAGTGGTTCGGATTAAGTGACTCTGCATCGGTAGGGTCAGACGATACTCTCGTTTAAGGTCGAGAGTTGACGATTTTTTTCGTTTCGGCAAAAAAAGTTTGCAGTGTTTCCTCTCGAAGACTTTGATCATGGAGAACTTTTCCAATAGTTCTTTTTACTGTTCCAATCAATCTCTCCCAAGATTCTCCCATGTGAAGTGAAGAAGGAGGGATAAACTTGAAAGTGATTCCTCTTCCAGACATACAATGAAATTAACTGGAATGGTCCATTTCTTCGATAGCTTGATATATCTCTTTCACTGCACCTCTTAGATTCATCCCATTATCGCAGAAAATAACATGAGGTTGTCCTCTTTTTGCAGCTATTCTCAATATTGCTTGAATGGTTGAGTCGGTGTTGATGTTATGGGCTATTTCAAGGTGGATGGCTCTCACCGCAAGGCAGGTGAACGGAACTCCCCATCTGTTCTCTCACAAATTTGGACCAATTTTCACCCATCATGGGCGGTAGTGGTTTACTCCTTTCAATTCTGCATCTAAGACATCTGGAGAATGTTGTTCTAACTGCTGCTCGGCCATGAATCACCCCATATTTTTGCCGGAGTTCGTTCGATTTTGTGAAATCGTGCTTTGGACCTAATATAGCTGGATGACTAAGATCTCTTGATAAACATTTCGACACATTTGTTTGACCAGAGAGAACCATAATTCCATCTTTTATTTCAGGACATAAACTGGCAAGCTTACTACTTTCATTCAAAGGTTTTCTTGAGGCAGCATATATCTGAGGAGAAACTTTCTTGTTATGCACACTGTACCCAAATTTTGTCAGCATAGATATCTCTTCTTTTGTCAAATTGGGTTCGAACCTTTTTTTGTTTTTGATAATGGTAATAAATTTTAAACACCAAGCACAATTAGTCTGAAATTATTTTCTCTCCTACCATCCATCTTGTTGCTTCATCTGCAATGTTATATTCAGTTGGAACCCACTACCAATCTCGAACTTCCGTTCGTTCTTGTATTTCTCCTATTCAATGGGACACAAATGGTTTATAGTTTCTTCCATCACCTCTTATCCAGTTCAAAACGCATCTCGAGTCGGTCCAAAAAAAATTGTTCGACTGATAGGAATTTCCAGTTCTTTTTTATCAGCTGAGAAAGCCGACCTGCCATGACCGCTGCCTGAAGTTCCAACCTGGGAGATTCTAGTTTTTGCCGAAATAAGGCAAACTTCAGTTTCTTCAACCCCAACAACTCGAAGATATACTGCTGCAGCAAACGCATTTTCTTTGCTGTCACAAAATGTGTGAAGTTCGGTAGCTATAACTGAAGGTATAAGGTAGCTGTAACATCTGGAAATTTGTATTTCAGAGACTTTCTCGATTTCTCTCATCAATTTTTTCCAGGAAATCTGTAGATCCTGTGATAAAACATCATCTCAGTCGATTTCAGATCGCCATATATCCTGCATTAGAATCTTTCCTCTCACGGTGAAAGGGAAAATCAAACCTAGCGGATCAAAAACAGACATCAAAGACCTTAGAACAGTTCTTTTCGTAAGAGTCCCTTTGGAAATCTGGGATTCTTCAAATTTAAATGAAAAATGATCATTGTCAGTGAACCACCACATGCCTAATATTCGATGTAGAGAAGTTCCGTCAATTTTCTTTGTTGAGACCAAAACTAGTTTTCATCGGCAAGCTTTCTTCGAATTAATTGGGAATTCATCATCCAATTTATTACCTCATAGCCAGCAATTTTTTGAACTCTGCGTACTTCTAACATCATTTTTAGGGCATCCTCTTTTGTGTCTTCGGAATCCAGACAATCATCAACGTAAAACTTTTTCATGATAGCGGTTTTAACGTCTAGATCTGAAGCGAATTTCTCGGCATTGAAATTTTCAACGAACTGGGCACATACATGAGAACATGTTGCCCCGAATGTCATGACAACCATTTCGTAAACATCAGGAAGTCGATCATATTCCAAATTTCTCCAAAGAAATCGTTGCGCACATCTTGTCTTCTGCTCGTATGCTGATTTGGTGGAACATTTCTTTTACATCCCCGCAAGGGTACATCATCTCTTTTCCATAATAATCCAACTTCGTAATTTTGTCCGTTGTATTTGGTTGTACTATTCATCAAATTCAAAGCTCTTGAACTTTCCTGGGAGAGTTGATCGGTTGTTATCAGAGTGCCAAAAGTTTATGTCGCATACAATTTCCTGAATAATTCTTGAAGTTCATCATCAAATAGTTGTTTCTCACAAATGTGTAAGGTGTGAGCTTTGAAGACAGTTTCCTCATTAATAGGGCCTGGTCCATGTAAAGACCAACCCAATTTACCTCTACTGGCAATTGAAAGATGTTCCGGGCCACTCCGTATCCGTCTGGAAATTATCACATGAATAATATCTTGACCGATGAGCATTACAGGTTCTTCATTATGAATGTCATTTATCGGAACAAAATAAAATTTTTATTGCTGTCGTCTATTTTGGATATTTTTACGTTTACTCGCATGGAATCTTCTTGCATAGTCACATTTTCACTTGTCCACTGAAGGCAGAGGGACTCTTTAACACACCAGTTAGTCCAAGTCTTTTGGCGATTCTTGAATCTAATGGAGTTACTGTCGAAGCTTCATCACACAGTGCCCAAACAGGTTCATTGCCTCTTGGTCCATATAATTTTTTAGTGGAATACTCGTAATAGGACCTTGCTTGTGGGATTATTTACGAAGCACACCATTTCCGGATCATTATTATCTTGTAGAAACATGGACCTATTCTCATTTTCCAGTTGTTTGTATAACAGAGGATGATGAAACAATCTACAACCGTTCCTACAGCAAGGTTTTCTCATTCTGCATTTGAACTTTTGATGATTTTTCCGGAGACAAGAAAAACACAAATTCTTCCTGGTGACAATTTCCCATCTTTTTTCGAAACCATCCAATTGCATTTGAGGGCAGGTATTTTCTTGGTGTTGGGACTGATCACAGTAATTGCATATTTTGGATTTTACTTCGGTCGTGTAGAAACCCTTTAATTTTTCTTAAAATTAGTGAATTTCGATGAATGAAATTCGGTATTCAAACGAGGGGTACTAACATAACATGCAGAGCTGGCCTTTTCTTTCAACCATGCACTAAAATCTTTCAAATTCACTTCACCTTTTTTGTCTTTGACTGCTTCTCCCTATGAATTCTTTATCATTTCTGTATTTTTTTCAAGTAACTCTCTTATCAGTTGAGGAGTTTCCATGTGACGTTTATTGTCCAAACTTTTCATTATAGACACTGTCGAATATTGGCAACACCGAAGAACCGAGCGCTAAACACCCACCGTCTACCCCTCCATGCACAGCTACCTGCTGAAGGGTTGTTTTTCATCCTAACATCCCAAGACAAAGACACTTGCAATAGACACTCTTTACAGTTAACACATTTTCATATTTTACATTTTGTTAGTTTACGCAATAAAGCGTTAGTAGTGAATGTGGTGCCATTTTATTCAAATACAGTCCACAAAAACTCAAAACCACATATAACAATAATAATATTATGAATAGTGATGGTGGACCAATCCCTAATAGTATACTATATAACTTGGTAAAATAATATTTCAATTATTAGATTTACTTGACTATTACATAAGGACACATTGTAAAATTAATTGAGAACTAGTAGGTAAGACAATATTGTAAAATTCATTCAAGACACTCAAGACGTAGGAACCTAGAAAAGGTATATATGTAATATAAATAAGGATAATATTTGCTAATTTTTCGCAACTTCCTATGCATTGAAAAAAGAAACCTTCGTCAAAGACAGTTTTCAGTTTGTTTTCATGGATCTGAAGTTGTTTTCCAAATGGTCGTTCAATTCTCTGAATTACTATTAAAGTAATATAAATTCTACACATTCCCTCAGGGCAAAAATTATTAGTTAGAATTCCAGTGTTTGAAAAGGGGGTTAACAGATTTTAAATCTTCAGAAAAAATTTATCCTCAGTTGAAATTATTGAGCTGATTTCGTATTGGCGTGAAAGTGTCCAGCTTCAATTCAATGTCACACCCAAGCATCGGTTTCCACTGAAAAGATGAATGTCTCTGAACCGGATACAGTAGTGCCAGGACAGACAATTCCGCTTTCTACTTCGATAAGTTTGTTGGGGGTTAAGATGGACACCAATATATCATGACACAATCATGTCGCTGGAATTGGAGAGGCTGCTTCCTAAAAGCTTGAAACACTGTTCGGAATCGGAAAACTGTACACACTTCAGCAACTTTTGATGCTTTATTAAGCCCAGATCAGACCTTCTTTGGAGTATTATTTCCATGTATGGAGTTCCGTCCCTAAGCATATCCTGAAGCTGCTGAATTCCATCCAAAAAAGAGGCATCCGCATGATTGGAGACGCAAACACCCCTTACAACCTTAATAGTCTGAAACATCGAAAAAAGGTCGGAGATTTGTCTCTCTTCTATAGATACTTTCACGGGAAGTGTTAAAGTGAGATTTGATTTCACCACGAGCGGTACGTATCAGAAATTCGCGACACACTGTGATTGCAAATCGATATGAGGCTCAACTCAGTACAACTCGAACTCCACTGTTAAAGGATTATTTCAGTTGGAGAACTGCGTTTATGTGGAATGAACTTCCTGAGAAAATTTTTCCAAATGGATTTAATCTCCAGCGATTCAAATACAATGTGAATCACTATTCGCACAGACACCAATCTCAGAGCGCCTTGAGGATTTTCCCATAGTGCTTATGTTTCATCCTTAAAATAAACTCAGTACAAATCTGGAAAAATAAAAAATTCACTAAATGAGAAACATTTCTACAAACGAATCTTGAAAATACTTTTTTCACGAATCATTTACTGTTACGTTTTTCACACAGAATTATTGCAAGTGGATCAGACTAACTCACGTAGGAAATATTCAGACCATTACTTAATACCCACACAATTACTGACATATGGTCAAACGTAGGTTGTACATATGAACGTTTTAAGCATCGAATTAACATTTATCAATTATTTATATATCCGTGCACATCAATTACATATTAATATTTCAAACCATTTCTCCACACTATGGATTGAAGCAATGCAATGTCATCTCTTATGATGACAACTTCAATGTCCTGCATAGCGAACTGCGTTAGTTACAAGTTTTATTCACATTACCTTATATTGTGCATTCTTTAACTCAAGAAAACAGTAGTTTTTTCCCATTTCCAAAATGAATAATTTTTAAAACTTATATTTCAAAAGTCTTCCCCAAGTCTACATAACTCATCATTCTCTTCATGGTAACACATCTACTTGCAATCAAGGGAATATTTATGATGTTGTAAAAATCAGACTTTCTCTTCCAAATTTGGGAAATTAATAAAACAATGACGAATGAAATTGATTTTGTCGGATTCTGGCAAAATAATGTTGGTACCTACAATGTGCTCAGCTACATCGATTGTATTGTTGTATATCACTGTAGAGATGTAATCAAGTTAATTGGAAGTAATTTCATATTTTTCCACAATATTCTGCAATAGTAAGAATGGAATTATTTTTTTATGATTTCTTCAAGATTCTATCATTCAATAAAAAAACGTTGTATACAGCAAGTCATAATTAATATGCAAATGGATTTCTCCCCAGAATGAAACTCCAATTCAAAGTCAGGTAATTCAAAGAAATATTTATTCACGGAGCTTGTTCCACATTTGTATGGATAGATAGTAAATTGGTGGTTGGTGTTGAATTTGATGATTCGACCATAGTCGTTTGACGTATTCTGGGTAATGAATATGTGTGAAATAATGAACCAGAGTCGTACCAGTGGTGTAGTACAATCCAGATTGATATATTTTCATTGAAAGTGGTATATTTTCAGAAGAGAATGCATTTTGGGAAAGAGAAGTTCTGTGTATCATTCTCCATCTTCATATAAAAAAACGTATTCGTCTCGGGACGCCCGACAGAAGACAGAACTCGAACTAATCTTAGTTGAACTATTTAATATTGAAATTGTTCAACTTGAGAAAAGCTTAGGTTATTACTTAAATTATATATGGGAAACTTATTTATTAAGGGTTTTTCACAAGAAGTTAATCTTTATAAAAGTTTATGCATCCCCTGAAACTAAACATGCACTAACAAAATATAGTAAAACACATGTCATATACGAGGAGCCTTCAAATATTTGATTTAAAGACAGGAGTAAAGTACCCTTATTTTGAAAAATCTCGGGAAATGTTATTCAGAAAAGTTGTTCAACATTAAAAAATACATCTGGATTCAAAGTCATGGCCATCTAAATGAAGTTTCATTTTTTACCCATTTTTGTAAAATGCGGACTACGAAAAAAAATTTTATAAAACAATAAAAAGACAGCATCATGTGTACGACGGTTCATTTTAAGAGCCTGTAATATAACGAATTACACAACTATGGTGTTAACCACGGTCAATTTTTTTGAAGAGTAAAATAATTTCAAAAGTTTTTGGTGCAAAGTTATTTTCATTTTTTGTTAACACCGGAAGTACTCAAAATTATACAGTATTGTAATGAGAACTGAATATTCAACAATATCAAATCGCAAAATATCAAAATAAAATAGGTATTTCGGAACAAACTCATTGATTTTCTGGAGATTTTCTTGTCCAAAATAATTCTCCATTCTGATGAGGAAAATATTCAGAAACACGTGTCCGTGGTTTGACCTTATTTTGGAGTGTTGTGTCCACGTTTTATTTTTTATTTATATCATACACATTCCATAACATCTATATCTGTATTTATATCCTATACCCAGATTTCACGCAGGTAGCTATAGCTGCCTTCGTGGTTATATTAGATGTAGCCTGGGAATTTTAGGTCTTCCAATTGGAACCACAAATGTGCGGTAATTTAAGGAAACTTTATTCATTAATGAAATACTTTATTGATTATTTTGTGTATGTATATTATTATAAAATGTAAATATGATGATGATGGTTTAGAATAGAATAAAATAAAATATAAATTTATTCCATTCCAATTATTTTAAGCCAAAACAGATTGGATAGAACATGTCAAAAAATAGTACAATACAATCAAACACAAATAAAAATAAGAGTAATAACTTAAGATATAAAAATAGTGTAACTATCTTTGAATATAATTGAATTTTGGAAACAGATTGCTGGTAGTTTGAAAATTCATCAATACTGTAGAAATAGTTTTTGCAAAGAAATAATTTTAATTATCTTTTGAATTCTGAAGGACTTTCAATTCATTCAAAATCAGTCAATATTTTATTATATAACTCACCACCTGCATATAAAAGCGATTTTTTATAGAGAGACAAATTACATTTAGCAATGCGGAGGTTTGAATTATTTCGAGTGGAATAATTGTAAAATTCTGCATTTGTTTTCAAATTACTTCTGTTGATATGGACATAACTCAATAATTTATACAGATATATTCCCACTACTGGTAATATATTGTTTTAAATAAATGAGTCCCTACAAGTTTCTGTTGGCTTCAGTCTGAAAATTGTTCTTAAAATTCGTTTTTGTATCACAAACACTCTATACACATTAACACTTTTGCCCCAGACAATTATGTTGTAGGCAATCTTAGAATAAAATAATGCGTAGACACATTTATCAGATACTTCTTGTCTAAATCATATTTTAATGTTTTAATGGTGGAGCATGATGAACTCAATTGAGAGCATAACTTATTTATATGTGGAGTCCAAGCAATGAGATCATCTAGGGTGACTCCCAGAAATTTTGTTTCAGTGCTTATTTTCAATCATGATTATTTATATGAATTTTGATATTTTTTGAATCTATTGAATTTGTTTCAGATTTAAATAACATGCATAAGGTTTTATCATAATTAATAATTATCCTGTT
>WOGP01007375.1:0-11800 GCA_015342065.1 Leptinotarsa undecemlineata
TATATATGTGTGTGTGTGTGTGTATGTATATGTATACAATTAACGTAATTGAAAGCAAATATTTTTCGCAGGGAGATCAGAAGGTAGACATATGAAATGACGAGCATCGGCCTAAGACAGACTGAGAACACAGTAGAACAAATAACTGCTGAATCATAAGAACAAACATTTTTGAGACAGTTATACGTCCGTGTACATATATTTGTGAGTTTTGTAAAAACACTGTTATTGTTAGGATATTCAACATGTGATATTTGGAATAATCAATCTTAGCCATTACGTGAACATATTGTGTGCTGGGCAGCACGTTTTTTAGGTATTCAATTTCACTTTATCTTAGATTGTCATTATGTGAATTCATTATGATGGAGTTATTATACTGGCAAAAAACAAAACTTTTCTTTCAGCTTCATCAAAAATATTGTTTAAAAAAAAGGACTATGAAAGGAAGTAATTCAGTTAAAAAAGTTGATACAGTGTCAAACTGAGGCATGCAAGAAAGGTGTTTCCCAAACCTATTTAAGATCTATCCTTTCAAGTCCCAATTTCAAAGTTTTAGATTGTAGCTCCAAAACTTAGTTTTATTTCTTAAACAATCTAAAAATATATCAACTATAATCAAAAATTTAATGAATATTTTAAGAAAATACTTCTACTTCTGTAAGTATTCTTTCTAGAATGTTCAAAAACTTTAAATTAATATTTATGAAAACGTGTATAAGTGCTTCAGTCACTATTTTTTTTTAATAGATTATAGCATGGATGATTTTGCTCAGAATACTTTAATATGATAAAACGCATGACATATTTTTGTTATACTGTCATTATCAATTTTTTTTATGGTTCAATATGGTAAATTTTTTGTTTGTTTTTCTATATTTGATGCCAATACTGAATTTTGTTAGTTTTGTCATTATTAAATTCCAAGAATATAAAAATCTTTTTTCTCTGAAACAGTTATATTTTATTATTATTTGAGTATGTTATAATTATTATTATTACTGCTAATTTATAGCTGTTAAAAATAGTAGGTGAGGAATATGAATATTTTCTGAGAGCCATTGCATTTCTATCAACTTCTTCGTCATTATATATTTGAATAAAAAAAAATGAGTTAGGTTTGAGGTTTTTGAATTCCTTCTTCATGAAAAATAAATGCAAAAATCAAAGATGTAGTCTCAATTTCTTGATGACTTGCATTCATCTGACTAAAGTTTTCAATTTTCTATTACAAATATCTGACATAAACTACGTCTAGATAAGCAAATGATTCAAGCGTTTGGAATTTTTGTTTAAAGATTTCTCAAAATATGTTAATTTCGGTATTTAAATTGAACTTATACTTGCTGAACAACTTGGTTCATTACTTTTGAGGCTAGATGATATTATATAATGAAATATGCATCGGTGAACTCGATAAATTATCATGAGATTGTTGATACTCAATAATTTGTAAATATCTCTATTTCTTGTTGGACCACAAGACAAATGTCTCCTGTCAAAATAATAACCAACAAAAAAAATTGATAAAAGACACCTATTTTTTGTATTTTGTAAAGAAGTTGGGACTTCTGAGTGTTTCCTGGTCAACCAATGTGAGTGTATTTCAGACGAGTTCTTAATTTCACCGATGAGTCCACCGATTGATTAATCTTTTGGCCCATTCTAAATGTTGGCCTGTTTCTGTTGGGTAAAGTAAACCATCTGAAATTTTCTGTTGAATTTAGGAACTCGTCTTTTCTAAAAAAGCACCATGAATTGAAAAAATATCTATTTTTTTTTTTAATTTTCTACTATATTAAATAGAGAGTCAACTCTTAACAGAATAAAAATAATCAATTCCAAAAGACTTGATTATTTTCAAGTTTCTATGGTTATGTATTCGGGAAATAAATAGAGAGATTTGATTTTGGTAAGTTATGGCATTTCATTCCACATTCAATAGTTTTGATATTGTAGAAAATTAAAAAGTTATTTCCATATTTGTGACGATAAAAATCACAATGATTTTGAGATTATTCCATCACTAAATAAAAAATTTTTGTGGGATCTGCTTTATTATCTGAGAATGTTTGAGACGGCATATTTTAGATACCTGGTTTTTACTTTTTTAAAGTGAAATAGAAATAAACCTTCTTTTCATAGCCCGATAAGAACTGGGAAAAAACATGTCCCAAAGTTTAATAATTCTAGGTAGTTCAAATTATTGAATGCAAAAATAGATACAAATGTGTCCAACCAACAAGTCAAAATTTTATAGACCTGAAACCTATTCATATTAGGTCTGTCTCATTTTAGATAACCCTGAGAATTATGTTAGCAAATAAAAATTGTGGATGATTATATGATCATTACTTAGTATTATATCACAATGTACGTGCCTGAAAGAAACTATTCACATAAAGTGATTCAAATTTTTTTAAACAGGTGCTTATCAGTTTGTTAGAGGGATTTTTTATATTTTTTCTTAATTTAGGATGTGTTAACAAACTGATAATACTGTATATTATTTTCTATTATAATTATTGGATTTTTGAAGTTATGGTAATATGTTTATAACTAATACATGTACAGTGAATTGATGTCTTTGTTTTTATTTCTAAATGTATTGAGATCCCCGTTAGAAAAGTCCGTCTTCTATCAATGAATGCAGTTCAAGTGTTCAAACTCTATTTGCTGTAATCATAGCAATTTTGGTTTCCAAATTTCCCCAACAGAAATATGATAGTACTGACCAATACTTGGATGAAGGTCAATAATAATGTATTCAAAAAACACACTTCAATGTGAGATTTTCACTTGTAAGTTTACAAAACCGCGACATGTGTGACGCCTGAAGATGTTATTGTATAACGAAACGCTTGTCGTGGTTTTGTTAACTTTCAAGTGGAAATCCCACATTAAAGTGTGTATTTTGAATCATTAATAAATAATTTACAATTAGGACGTATCATTGGCATTCGCCAATGCTAAATGGAAATATTTTATCGAACTATCTAATGAAAGATAAAAATCTTGAAAATGTGACAAGTTAGACTCCCAATATTGTATAAAGTTGATTATAATTTTAATATTGTTTTGGCCATACATATTACCACTTTCTCAATATTATGTATCTTTTCTTTGGATGTTGTTTCATGCAACATGCTAACAAATCAGAGGAAATCAAAACTAAAACTGTATTATCCATAATATATTTGGAGTTACATCCCATGGCTCACACTGCTTCATACATCTCCATGTTTATAGAGGTCTCAATGAAGTCTGAGAAAGTACTAATACCGAGTGAAAGACTAAACTACAAGATAAACGACAACATTTTAAAATGTCAAAATTTTGTTGCAAATATCACAATTTTTTTTCAAATATAGGAATCTAAAAATAACTAAGTCTGCATGTCTAAGTCACAATCATCACAAGTATTGGAAAACGGTGTATAAGATTTGAATTGGAAGCCCTCACAGAAAGACCCCTGAAAAATTAAAAATTCAAATGTCAAGATCAAAAAATAATTCAAACATACTTACTGGATTTACTAGCAGGCAACCTTTATAATCTTCAGCATAGGCCTCAAACTTATCTCCAACAACAACTAAATCAGGTAAGGGGTATAACCTCAAAGTGTAATCATAATCCCAGTGAACTGTCAAAGAATTCAATGATAAAGGGCTTAAGTGTCCTTGACTTATTACTGTCCTCTTAATCTGAAGATTAAAAAAAAACACACATAATAAAACAACTTTGATCTGTACATTCTCAGATTTGAACTAGAACTAAATGGAAAAGTAGAAAGCCAAAACCTCCCTTTTTCAAAAAATTAATCTCTCCTAAAAATATACTCCTTTCAATTTAAACGAGATTCCTATGGCTGGGATTTAATCAAATAAGCTAATGAATGCCATTACATACTGTCATGGATGACATGATTAGATTAAACTCACTCATTACAAAGTTGTAATTTTGTTATCCAAATTTGGTGCTGAGGAGACACTGATGAAATATCAGTGAGAATGAGTGTTCCATGTAAGTGGAATGTAACCCTTTCATTTACTATATTGTGTAGCAATCCTGTGAATGATATCTGATTCGATTCCATAACTAATGTTGAAAAAGTGTTTTTTGTTTTTGTATAACTCTGTGTTTATGTAAACATATTTGTTCAAAACTATTTTTCTTTCCTGTAATTCAATGTCTAAATAGGTAGATAATCTATTAATCTTTTCAGATTGTGTTTAAAACAACATGAGACACGTTAAACGAAGTGTGAACATTAACAATACCACTAGTTTACACTTATGAGGTAAAATACATGGAATCAAACGTATTGAAAGCTAATTATAATTTATATGAAAGTAGCTGTTTGGAGGGCCCTTTTTTCCAGTTTGTGTCTGAAAGTTACTTCTTTGCATGATTCATCAAGTTAGGAAAACTCGTATTTGATATATAGAAAAACAAATTATAATAATACTCACGCAATCTACAATTTGTTCTTTGGGGGGTTTATGCAAAGTTCCTTGTAAGAATTTTGGAACAAGATCTGCCCTGAATAACACTATTTCTCTATTGCAATATTGAAGTCTGCAAGGGTTTGTGGCGAAGATAGCCTTAGGAAGTAATCTTTTCATTTCCCCTGTCACATAATCGGGTAAGCTCAACCTAAAAGAAACAAATAATAATAATAACGATACTTGAATAGTATATGTTAGCTTATATACATATATAAACAATAAACTTAAGAAATTGTTTTGTTCAATTTCACATGAAACATGAAGTTACAGACCTTTATGAAAAAATATCATTTTGTTTGAGCCGTTCTTACTCATTACATATCCTAAAATCATTAATGAATGTTATAATCATTTAAAAAATCAATTATTGATAATTTCAATCTGTAAACGTATTTAAAATTACAATTTAACACTTAGAATTTTTGTTTCTTCCAGAATCTATTCAATTTTGATACGCGATTTATTACCGGCCTTTTTAATTATTCTGTACTGTGAAACCAACATAATTTCTTTAATCGAATCTTTCTTGAAAGATCGCCAACAAAAAATGAGATGGTTATGAATCCCAATATCTGTCGTAAGTAATTCTGGTGTACCACAAAGTTACATTACGAGACCTTTAATGTAAGCTATATACATTCCATTCGATGAAAAGTCTTCAAACATGTACGCTGACGACACTCATCTCTATCAGAGCTTTTCTCTATGAAGGGCCTGCACCCATATAAATCAGGATCTGAAAATTTTTATTGAAGAAGCATCAAATTACTACCTTATCAATGAGGACAAATCCAAAGCAATTTTGTTTGTAACATACTAACATACAATACACAAATAACGAATAGATAATGAGAGTCTCGAAATTGTGGATGAGGTGAATAGTTTGGGTGTTATTGATGCTGAATATGAAACTTGAATTTTTCCTTTCTTGTCAAAAAGCTTTTTTCCCAACCAATTCACTACAAATATTTGTATCCTCAATATTCTAACAGAATCAAATGCTTCTAGCTGTTTTACCAATTGCCGATTTCTGCAGATTCAATAAATTAAAAGTATGTAAATGATAAAAACTTGCCTTGGTACAATATGTAGAGTACATGGGTCAGCTAAACCTGGCACAAATACGAATTCACTCTCACTGGAAAGGCCAGGATATTTCAGTATTAACTCTGCCAATTTTTTAAATAGTTTTCTCAAAGTTTGCATTGTTTCATTTCCTTGGGAGTTTGACATGAAATTTCCCATAAAAATGAATGCTATAGGCGGAATATCCTCAAAACCCGCGAAGAGAAACTCCAGTTTCTCAAATATCTGAAACAGATTAAAATATGATTTGAAAAGCCTGTTGTACTCCACAGGAAGTTACTTCGATTCGGTTGTATGATGAAATTGGCCGATACTTGATGAAGATCCGTAACTAACGTATTCAAAAAACACTTCATTTATTGTGAGATTTTCACTAAACAGTTTAACAAAACCCCAACACGCTATTTTATGGCGAAACACGTGTTGTGTTTTTGTAAAACAATATTTCGGAGGTTTGAGGCATTTGTGATCATTAACAGAATAGGATGGAAGACTTCAGTTTCATTGCTGCGAATGCCACACACTCAAAATCCAATAAGAGTCAAGTTCCTGGGAATTTTTGATGGAAGTTTGAACTGGAATGCTCATTACCTAAATTTAGTTTCTATGTTGGATTCAATAGTTTTTTTTATGAATCTGAGAAGTTTTAACCATGACTTAACTAGCATCTATTATGCTCAGTTTGATTCAAGATTGATGCTTATCGGGTAGGCTATCCATGATCCATTTGTATTTGTTGTAAAAAAAAGGATTTCATATTGTGCAAAAATAAAAATTTTAATTTTCCACACATGAATATGATACACGTCAACGAAATCAACATATCACACCACAAATACCCCAACGTTCATATAAATACTTTGCTCCAAACTCATACAACACACTTCCATATGAAATCAAATTGATTATGAATCCATATCGCTTCAAAAAAGAACTCAAATCCTTCATACATAACGAACCCCGAATTTTTTTTCGTGAAGTCATTGTTGGTCGACTCGAATGATGAATACTTTTTCATCTCTCCTCTCATTCACTACTCGCTAGTATGTAACCTTATGTATTACAATATTACATTATAGGTAATAGGTTTAAGTCCAGGACAGAGATATCTACCTGCCTAGGAACTTATGCGACTGTATTTCAAGCGGAAATTTACGCTTTTGAATTGTGTGCGGAGAGATTGGATAAATCCAACTTGACTCACAAGCCAATAAAAATATACTCGGACAGTCAAGCGACGTTGGAAGCTCTAGGCTCCCACCGAATAACGTCTAAATTGGTAGCAAACTGCCAAAAAAAGACGCTCCTCGATAGGAAGACTAAACAGATTGTCTTTGGTCTGGATTCCTGGGCATACTGGCCTGGAAGGCAATGAAGCTGCTGACTCTCTTGCAAAGGAGAGTGCTGCAAGCGGCTTCATTGGACCAGAACCTGTCATTTGCATCGCTATGGGCTTTGCCAAACATACACTCAAAACCTAGATGGCAAGAAGAGTTATGGAGTTCTGGCAGAATCTTCCTGGATTGGATCACTCCAAGGCGTTTAATCACCCTTCGAAGCTTGATTCCAAACAGTTGTTGAACTACAGTAGAGATGAACTACGATGTCTAATAGGCCTTTTTACAGGTCACTCATCACATGCAGAGACTTGGACTGTCGGAAGACATTGTGTGTCGCCTCTGTCTGAAAAATGATGAAACTGCAGAGCATATACTTTCTGCCTGCCCCGCTGGGGACCGAATCAGGTTATTTGAGTTCGGCAGATGCGTACTCTCACCATTTGACCTGAAAGACCACTCACCATACAAACTAATCGGCTTCGTTAAGAAGGTGGGTTCATTTGGCCGAGTGTGAATAGGTGTGAGCCACAATACTCTTACGGGTTGCGGTGGAGGGTCGAATAGACCCACTCACTTCAGACCTACCTACCATGGAGCAATCTACCTCAGAAGAGAAACATTCAGACATTCTTATCCAGACTACGAATTGGACACACACGCCTAACTCAGTTATCTCCTCAAGAGAGAAGAAGTCCTCACGTGCTACATCTGTGCAACAACATTAACTGTGAAACACTTTTTGGTGGAGTGCCCGCTATACACAGATAAAAGATTAGCAAATGAAATGACAGAAGATCTAAAAGTATTACTGAACGGTCAGTCAAACGATAAACGATAAAATTTCTGAAAGACATCAATTTTCTACATAAAATATGAGTTAATTAATAGTTACTTCTGATTCACTTATTGTCAATGTAGTATAAAAAACATATTATGTAAATTACTGCGAAGCCTATAACACCTGGCGATTGAAGCTTAAATAAAAAAAATCGATTTCAACATGGACTGGGACATCTCTACTAATATTATAAACGCGAATGTAAGTTTGTTTGTTAGGTTTTCAGGCGAAAACTACTCAACCGATGATCATGAAATTTTGTACACATGTTCTTGGAGGTATTAGAAGTAATATAGGATACTTTAAAAAATATTTTTCATGTGAGGTAACAAAATTGTTTCTCACATAAATGCGAGCGAAACCGCGGGTAAAAGCTGGTATTACATAAAGGAAATGAAAGTCAAAATTCAAACCTGTTGGAATCTCTGGAAATCAATAAACGCAAATTTATTGATTTTTTGTTTTCCTGAGTGTATACATATATTGTGGACTTTATTGAAAAATGATATCATAATAACTGGTCAAAAACTAAGTTGACCATAATCATATAACGCTAGGCGTTTTTATCATTTTCATATGAAAGCGGTTTTCAAATAACTTTCGTCGAATGTGGTTGAACTTCTCTAACTCTCACAAGTTCAGACTTCTGAAGGTTACGTTCATAGGTGACCCACAGTCGGTTAACAGAAGCTTCACATAAGGATCCTGTGAAATGATGGGTGAACACCTACTCGAAATGATTCATTTCGGTTAAAGAAGCTTTCAATCTAAACTAGCTTCAAAAACAGTCAATAAAATTCCTCTGGATATTTGTTTCACCTGAAATGTAGACAGATTTTATTGAATTATTCACAATTTTCGTAAGTAACAATGATAACCCTCATGATGATCACATCGGCCAGTGCTTTTTGAGCTTTAATTGTGATACTAAAGAATAATCATGGATAACCATTATTGATAAAGCCATTGAACCCAGAAAAGCTCATAGAAATTAAACGCCACATTTCAAATCTAATGGTGCCAAACCAAACACCTCGGTAGTGTATGTGTAGGTATATGGTTGAAAATGAGAGCAGAAACAAAAATTTTAATCGACACTTTCTGCTTTTCGCTCAATATCTATTGAACCTGGCCTGACATTTTTCATTTGTTTTCATCGTAAACAGTTCAAATGAATGAGAAAAACTATTTGATAGTTTATTCATGAATTATCAGATTATCAGTATAACTACCACTCAGAATAGTTAACAGCTGATGTGAGAAATTGAAATATGAGAACTTCGACGATTCTTTCAGAGATATTTTTTATCTGTAATAGAATTGGTATATTAAAATGTTGAAGAGAATGAAATGAAGTTCTTCGTCAACTGAGGAATGGGGTGTCTTATATCCTTTATTCCTGTAGTAGTTTCATCATGGCCAATCCACTTGACTTTCCAACAAGGACATTGACATGAATTGATATGCGATGTCATGGGTTCACTTGTGACTTTTATTTCGGATCTACCCACTCTATCATTTAGTTGAAGTATCCTTGGTTCGTGGATATACATAACAATACATAACAGATCAAAACATGTGTGGAAATTTATTGGTAACTATCAGAAGCCATTCGATTTTTCTGTATTGTCACTATTTCAAGTCATATCTAGAACTCTACCTGAGTTGTTATTCGAATCCATTGCAGTTCACTTCAGCCCCAGTTTTCTTAGACACGATGTGGAAAGAGAATTTTCAAACACAAAACCCTTTTACATGCATAGACATTCTTCATAATGCCTAGGATTTCAAGGCGTCAAATTCATGACCTCATTAGAAATGCACTTTGATTCAAATACGTGAAATAATACAAGAAACACTACACGCCATAACTGAGTAATTTATATACTCCAACAAAACACTGTTTCATTCAGAAAGAAGAAAAAGAAAAAAAATGTATTGCCCAACAGATGAATCCATTTACAGGACAATATATAATATAATAATGCAGTACATGAATAAAGGCTACTTGAACTAAATATATGTATAACAAAAGATTGACATATTAGGGATTTGACAAATTGAAAAATTTTTATGAAATTAAGAAAAAAGATGACATAATAATTAATTACAACTCGTAAATAACATGAAATGAAGACAGTGAGCTAGATGATGGTTTTTTCAATTTTGGTTAATATGGTCTTCAGAGGATCGAAAATTTTATTACATTGACTGCAGTGGGTATTAAAATTTTCACATATCAAATTTATACGAGACACTTTTCCAAGGTTGGATCTAGTAAAAGGGGTATAGAAAGTGATCTGTCTACGTGTAGTGGCTTGAGGTTCGTTGAAAGTAATTTGTTCTAGTACCCAGGATTCATCGGTGGAACAATGCAAAATTTTGTATAACATAACAATACTTGATGAAACTCTACGTTGTTCCAAGGAAGGCAGACTGAATCTTTGAAATAGTGTTGAAGTGGCACACGCCATCAGTTCTAAATGCAAGAAACATCAGAAACGCCTCTGCACATTTTCCAAGGTTTCCTTATGTACATTATTGCGAGGACACCAAATCAAAGTAACAGTTTAACTTGAAGCGAACGAGAGATGTATAAAATATGGTTAAAGCGGTAATATTGGTGATTGATTTACAACTGCAGAGAACAAAGCCGAGTATTTTTCTAGCCGAGGCCGCGACATTATTGGTGTGGCCAACAAATGACAACCTGCTATCGAACGTACCCCTAGGTCTTTGACAGCTTCTTCCCGAAGGAGTATTTTATCTTCGAAAGTATAAAAATAAGGGGCAAGAGCGTAATTCAAAAAAAATCAATGTTCAACTACTTTCCGCCGCATTCAGTTATCTTGCTCGGTTTCAGAGTTGGTTTCTTTGAAAAATACAGATCTCTTGGTGTATTTTTCAGCAAGGGTTTGGTTGATTGAAACGTCTGCGTATTGTGGAATATTCAAGTAAGTTCTTTTGTACTCGTAAATACTCTGTTATGCAGTAAGCATAAGGATAAAACTCTAAAACAAAATAAACTGAGTACGTAATTATACAGCGACTGGTCCCAAACATTTTTGCCATTGAAAATTATTTCGTGAAATGTGAAATATGAGTCAATAATGAATGGATTACAATTTTTTTACGGGTTACCTCCACGCTTTGTGGATTTTTTATCGACTAATTATTTCTTTTGGCGAACCCAAGAAACCACCACCGGTGGTTCGGTCCTTAGAAGGAGTCTTAATCTTGTTTGACTGAACGTACTGCCCAACAAGCTGAAGTACTTTATTTGTAGATAAATCAAATCCATATTTCTCCAACTTCAGATGACCCTCTGCAAGTTGTTTTTCACCTTGAATTGGAATCGCGATGCGTCTGCCAAAGGATTTTGGCATTATTGTGTTTATTGTGTTTATGGTCTATGGTACACCATATTTCTTGCTAGCTTTATAAGCATTGATACTTCCAACTTCAATCTCCTCAAAAGCTTCTTTTAGCGATTCTCTTGAATAATCACCCTTGTTGGTTTGTCTAACATAATAGGTCATATTCATGTAATATAAAATAGCTCATTTTGATTTTTTTCTTAATCTATTTTGATACCAGATCAATATAAATGGATTCACATGACTATATACTTTATAAATTTTAAATAGTTCATAATTGAAAACGTGATTACGAATCCGAAAGAAAAAAGCGGCGCTCTCTCTTATTTACGAAGTTACGGCCTTCAAAGTTCAGAAAAGGGCGACTTTTCAGCCTTCTTTTTCACATAATAAACTATTATAAAACACAAACATTTATTCACTAGGTCACCTTCACATCTTATTCCTCCTCCTTTGACACTTTTCACTTCAATAATCAATATGAATAAAAATAAAATACTTGAAAATTTTATTTATTTTTATATTAAAACGTTTTTCATATTGATTATGCCACATGCTATTACTATTACTTCATCTACTATCGGAACTAAGCTGTGATGTACACATGCATGAGTCAACAACATCTGAAATTCTCTCAACCTGTTTATTACA
>WOGP01007376.1:0-11799 GCA_015342065.1 Leptinotarsa undecemlineata
TGTACATGGCAGTTTGAGGTTACCTCATTAGAAAAAATTTTGCTCCCAACATAAAGGAGGCAATCCAATATATAACAGCAAGGCAGCGACATGATGTTAATTTTTTTAAAAAGGGGCTTACAATGAGCGTCGTACTCACTAGAAGAAATTATTCTGATGACTTTTTTTGTGCTATGAATATTTGATTCATTTCAACAATTTATGTGCCACTGATTGCATAGGCAACCAGCTCAAAACAATGTTTTCAAAAAAACAACATTTCTCACCGTTGTGATAATTTTCCTTTGGGTTATTTATTTTCTCTTTTCGCAAGGGTAAGAATTTATTATACTTTGAAATTTAACAATAGAAATTTGAAAATAAATGTTGCAAAATAAATCAAAAACTCATCATTCTAAAAACCGTATAAAATATACTAGCATAAGTTTTTGTCCTGAATTGTATAATCTCGCTATATAAAATATACGTTTATTTCACCACCTTGTCTTACTTCTTATGAATTCCTAAACAGTTCACAATCATATGAGACATTTATTGGGAGCTCCTCGTAGCAATGATGAAGTCAAATCATGGTCACATATTTTTTGATCGAACCTCGTGCAGAGGTGCACAACAGCTCTTAGCCGACACTCTCCTGGCCCGTCACATGCCAATAAAAAATAAAATCTCGACCCGAAACATCAAAGATACCGACGGGAGTGAATTTACTTCTGTTTACTCATGTACGGTGCCCAAATCTAAGGATATTTCCCCATCTTCTTCATGACAATGACGTTTCAATTTCCCTAACAGTCTACGGAAATCAAAAAATGCGATCAAGTATATAAAATGAGTCAATTTCACTCCCGACAAAACAAACGCTATGAATATCAACAATTCGCAATTACTCCCAATAACCACGTAGGTGTCGAGGCTAAGGACAACGTCTACAACGCCGAAGACCTGTGTTCAAATGCCATCTCCATAAATTTTTTTAATTGATTTTACTCAGCTGCCGATAAACACTAGGACCACGAGACTGGTGCGCGACAAGGGGGCTCAGGGGTGAAGGCCTAAAATTTACATTATTAAGGTAAAATGTAACGAGCATCCAATTCATCGTCTCCAATAATAAAACATATGTTATTTCAAATATTTCACGACTTTGATATTGATGTCGTCATGGCCTTCATAATAATAGATAGCAACGCGCTGAGTATTACTTGATAAGATTTCAGATTAACTTGACCCATACCTCCATTATGGGATATTGATTTTTGTTCAGTGTAGAAATCACTTAATACAATAAAGAGAACTACCTCAGCCTGAATTATCATATATATTTAATGAAAAAATTTATTTATATACTGTTTTCAATTCAGAAAGTGGGTGAATTGGAATCTTTGGCACAATTATTTTAAAACTTTTTGAAAAGTTATTAGGATTAGTTGGCAATTTTTTGAATTATGCCTTTCCATAAAGCATTTTCTATCCCAGGTTCTTCAACTATCAAAATTTTATTTTTATATCTCCCACGATCAAGAATTTGGCTTTGGCAAAACGTACCAAAAGCATATTATAGTTGTTTGTTTTTAATACGGTTAGAACGCCGTATGCTATGATAAAGAAGAAGAAGAAAACCTACACGGAGTGTGCAGCATACAATGCTCGGACTGCAACAAATTCTATATCGGCCAAACCAAGAAAAAACTGATCCGAAGGTAGGAGGAGCACAAAAAAAGCATAAATGAACCCAATAATATATAAATCAAACCTTGCAACACACGTCATACAAAACCAACGTAACTTTCCCCCACCAGATTGCTATTACGGTTGCTGTATTTCTTGATATTGAAGGAGAATATGACAATGCACTACCTAAATCTAAAGGATTGTCTCTACCTAGAAAGGGTATAGAATCAACCACAACACGCTGGATCTATGCCATGCTAGTAAACATACTGGCAAGATCCATGTCGTGAAGTGTAGCTTGTAATATCCTCCAAAGCGCGTTGGACGTTGTTCACAGTTGGTGCCTGAGAGAGCAGATGTCTGTCAACCCCACCAAAACTATGTTAATCCCCTTCACCAAGAGGAGAAAATTGAACGATCTAACGCCACTTTCCTTCAATAGTGTGGTAATTCCATTTCGAACGAAGGTGAAATATCTTAGCATTGACCTTGATAAAAGACTCACCTGGAACGTAAAATTTGGGGTTTAGGTCCCAAACAAATCCTTTGGATTTATGTGATGATTGTCAGACCAATGATCACTTATGTTACAATTGCTTGGTGGCCGAAGGCTTTACAGAAAACGGCCCAAGCGAAGCTCTCTGGCTTTCAAAGACAAGCTTGTCTGGCTATCAGTGATGCCATCAGTACTACACCGTCAGCGGCCATGGAGATCCTTCTTGATCTAACTCCTGTCCACATTTTTCTAAATGTGGACAGAAGTTATGTGGACCTAATGTGGACTTGTAAGTTAGGTTGGATAAATCCAACCTCACTTACAAGTCAATAAAAATATTATCGGACAGTCAAGCGGCGTTGGAAGCTCTTGGCTCCTACCGAGCAACGTCTAAATTGGTAGAAAACTGTCAAAAATGATTCTTCTCGATAGAAAGACTTAACAGATTGTCTCTGGTCCGGATTCCTGGTCATACTGGCCTGGAAGGTAATGAAGCTGCTGACTCTCTTGCAAAGGAGGGTGCTGCAAGCGGCTTCATTGGACCAGAACCTGTCATTGGCATCGCTTTGGACGTTGCCAAACAAACACTGAACACCTGGATGACAAGACGATTTATGGACTTCTGGCAGAATCGTCCAGGATTGGCTCACTCAAAGGCATTTATTCACCCTTCGAAGCTTGATACCAAACAGTTGTTGGACTACAGTAGGGATGAACTACGATATCAATCAGGCTTTCTTACAGGTCACTCATCATATGCAGAGACTTGGACTGTCGGAAGACGGTATGTGTCGCCTCTGTCTGGGAAATGATGAAACAGCAGAGCATATACTTTGTGCCTGCCCCGCAGGGGACTGAATCAGGTTCTAAGAGTTCGGCGTTCTAACTGTGTAAAAGAACAAACAAGAAGATACAACGTTCACTTTGAGTAGAGCCATGAAGATGATATCATAGCTTGTAATCGAAAGCACTCGCAAATAATATTTAGAAGTAATTAAAGCTTTAAATTCTGTTTGAGAACAAATGTTGATATTAAAATTATGTATTTAATTATTCATTAAGATTTGGAGCTACAAAACACATAATATTGAAACGGACACAACTTTTGACACAACCTAATTTAATCCATATAGTAAGAATACTTACAATACGAAATAATTTTTGGTGGAAAAATACAAATTCGATTAATTAACCGATAGCGTTAGTAACTAACGAAATGTTATGGTGCTGTTAAAAATACATTTTCTGATGCATCAGCATGGCATAAATGTTGAAAGAAAAATTTTTATAAACCTTTCCAAAAAAATAGAAGAAATAATTTTGGAAAATGTCTTCAGAATATTGAAAAGAACGAAAGGAAATTACCTGATTAGGCTCGTATATTACTTTTCTCTTTGAAGAGTGTTCATTGCTAAATAATTATTACATATATAATCGTGTAATGATGAATATTGAATACATTATTCGAAAAAAAACTAGCTGTTTTTTTCTGGCCCAATGAGTTCAAATAAGATTTGTTGTGTTTAAATTGTTTGTTCTAATTGATGTCAGAATAGTTCACAACTGTTTATAATTACATTGATAATTAAGCTTTGACTGGAATTATTCATTCGATAAATTACGGCATTGAATTAATGTTAATGATAATTACAAGGTGATTCAAACTTTAAATCAGCGGAAAACTTTTCACACTAGTTCTCTGTTTCTATGGCATAAAATTGAAAATAATTATAAAGAAAATTCATATTTCGAAGTAGAACCTCTTCCAATGTAATTACAAAGGAGATTCTGGTAAATGCTTGCCGGAGTAACTACTTTCCCGGCTAATACCACGCCGTACATTGAATTATATCCAACAGGCATCATTTTGACCTAAAAATAATTATTTTTTTTCAGCTTCCATGTACTTCAATCAGTGCTTGTCTTCCAGTAATTCCAGTCAGCAGATTGTAGAATTTACCTGCGTTGAATGAGAAGCTGAAAGTAATAACAAAAGACATGTGTTCAGGAATGACCAGCACCGATCTGTTACTAGTTGAAAAGTTGTTAATATTTGAGAAAGAATTCAATTTTTTCAATAAATGATGTGGCATTCCGGTGTTCAAGACTTTGTGGATGTTTGTGAGTAGCTGCAGTGTCCTGAGTTTCTCTAGTTACAACCAACCTGATTTCTTCACGATCGGTGATTTATGGTCGTATTTTCGAATGCCAACAGAAAAACGAAGATAACTGTTTTGGATTCGTTGAAGACGGAGGAAATCAGATTTAAGTAATCAAATCAAAGATGTCTTTTTTAGACATCTTTGATTTGATTACTTAAACATGGTTTTTTAATATGGACTATAGCTTCCCTATGTTTCCATAGATGCCTTTAGGGGACCACTGATCAGTTCAGGATATAGCATCACTTCCAGATATTTCACCTACCTCAACAGCTGTTTCTCTTTATCTCAAAATGTTAGGGGTATCATTCCTTTATCTTGGGTGAGTGTTATTTTGGTCGATTAAGCTAGAATTTTAATGAGCTATATTACTATATTTGTTGTTCAAATTGAACGGAGTATATTTTTAGTAGTGCTTTTTGGAGAAATAAAGTTTTGGTTATCTATTCCAAAATTGTATATCTTCTAAAAATGTACCCGTTTCAATTTTAACAAGATTCCTATAGCTGGGATTCAATAAAACAAGCGAATGAATGTCATTACGTACTGTCATCGATGACAATAGTATAAATTTAGTGCTTTTTTTTATAATGTTATCCTGATTTGGTGTTGAAGAGCCGATATAGCAGGTGTCTTATGGCGAAATATTGGATATCTACCAGAGCGCGTCAGATTTTCTTAAGGGGTGTTGAGTGCAACAAAAAAAAAGCTCTCATTCAATAATCTGACGATTTCGATCTGATGCAAATTCGTGGCGATTATTATAACGTGCAAAAAAAATTCGTCATTTTGAAATACTCAAGCGCGTCAGATTAAAATATATATCGTTCATCTTTATGTTCTAAACGTGCTGTCTCATAATCTGACGATTATCTAGAGGGATTCGCCTAATCTGACAAAAAAAATATTTTTTTAAATTTTTTTCAAATCATCGAACTTAATTAATTGAAAAGCTCAGGAAATAACATGCAAATAAATAAGTGTATGTTTTTCAAGTAGACTACTTGTATAAGAGAATAATTTAAAAAAAAATGCTCAAAAAAAATAATTTTTTTTTAATCAATTGATTAATTAATCATCATTTTCATCACGAACGAATCTCTGTGATCAGCTGTGTTGACGCCATTGCATCAGAATTCAGAGTGGGGACTGAGTGAGAGAGTAATATATAGAGAAAAAATGGAAGAGGAATATAAACTCAGAGAGGGAAATAAAGGTGTCACGCAGCTGCACGCATTAAACTTTATTGACGAATTTTTGTTATTTCGGCTTGCCGAAATCGTCAGATTATATATCTTTCGTTATCCTTGAATTATTTCCTTCAAAATAAAAAAAAATAGCTTCGCTCCAGAAGGTCGAAATGACGTTATTTTTTTACAACTTTGCTGCCCTCCCCTTTCTTTACGTCACTCTCAAACTATCCCTACCTTACCTTAATCTGACGCGCTCGAGAATTTCTGATAATCAATTTTTTGTTACTAATCTGATTCTTTATCCTTCACAGGCGGCCTTATATATGGGGTTCATATTTGGTGGAGGTACTTAACCGGGTACAAAGTCTTCCTCCGGTATATTAATCTGCCGCGCTTTAGTAAATCCCAAAATTCCCTCTTGGGCTCCCCTATTACAGTGTTCCATGTAAGTGAAATTTTATCTCTTTCATTCAGTATATTGTGTAGCAATCCTGTGAATGGCATCTGATTCAATTCCATAACGGATGTTAGGAATAGAAACTGAATAGAGGAAAGTGTTTTTTGTATAATTCAGTGTTCAGATGAAAGTATTTGTTTCGAAAGAATCCTTCTTTCGTGTAATTCAATCTTTATATAAAAGTACTTGTTTCAGGAGGAGTTTTTCTTCAAATTTGTGTCTGAAAGTTACTTCTTTGCATGATCTTCACATCTTTGTGAGTTACCTTTTTTGAAATTGATTGCTCTCTTCTTTTCCTTTAGATTCCCACATTTTTTGTATAAAGATAGAGATGTAGACAGCCAAAACTTTTCTTTCCCAACTATATTTCTCTATTACTATATGAACAGGTATGAAATATCTAAACGAATGTTTTCAAGTCTACATATAGACCTGACCTGACATTCAGCTGTGAGTTCTGGGTACTAACAGAAAGACAAAAGACTTCAACATGAACCATCTCAGAAGTATCAGAAGAATTCCAAAAAGAATCTGAGAAATATACAAATCAGGGAAGATCTAGAAGTACAATCTGCAATAGAATTCATAGAAACAAGTGGTGAGGGTACTTACAAAGGATGGTCGATGCAAGACCGTTGAGAAAAACATGGAAAGAAGACACATAGAGAAGAAGATAAAGAAGCGATAGACAAACATTACACGAAAATTTTACGTTGTTACGTTGACCAACAATTGACTACACTGAACAATCAAACTCAACTTTATTTCACTTTATATACAACAAACACTTTAACTTAAACTTCAAAAATTATTCGAATATCTATTGCCCTATAGATCGCTCCGTGTACCACTTGACTGTCTCGATGGGCGAGTGGATGGCGCTTATATTTGGTAATCGAAGTCGCCGGAATATTCCTCGGAATTCCATCGAAGCCGGTAGCATTATTCTCGCTACATTCGCGCGCTATCAGCTACGTCACAATTGGTTTATGGCTACCAGTGGCGGCCGGCGTTATTTTCTTTAGGGCATGATTCACAACACTATTAAGAATGAGCAAGATTTGGATGCAGCTTCATTTATTTATGGACAAACATTTCTCAATAAAATTACTCTTGTATATTCACCAAATATCAGTGAAAGTGCTTCATTATAATTTTTGGAAAGCTGTACACTAAGTGAGTAAATCATTCTCTAACGGATCCAAAGAAATATAAATCCATAAACCCCTTACAAACTTGAATGTAAATCATTGGCAGAGTATACTGAAAAACTGTAAATATCAGGCTTGAATCGAATTATTCTCACTGAAGCGCTGAAGGTGTATCTACACATAATAAATAGAATTTGTTATTATGTATGATGCCGCTGTCCAGATTATTCTACAGGAAATGATTAAAATAAGGAAGAACTGAAAAACGCCATTATAGCTAGTGAAACTAGATTGCTCGTTTAGGAAAGAAAGTTTTTGGCTTTCTACTACTCCATCTTGAGTAAGAAAGCCAAAAGTTTTCTTTCCCAAAAATTAATCACACCTAAAAATATAACCTCTTCAATTTAGATTGCTCGTTAAATTCTAATATCTGCGAAAAAGACTTAAACTCTTTGAAAGGAAAAACAAAGAACTCAAAATACTTCAATACTTATTGAACGAGTTGAACAGGCTATTTGAAGTCAATGTCAGTGAAAGTTATATAAATAACTTTTACTGTATTGGAAATGAGAAAAACTCTCATGTCAAGATTGAATCGCTTTCTATTTGATGAAGAAGAAAATTCTCCAAAAAGTCAGAAACTTGAAAGGATCTGGCATAAGGCACATGACCTCACTGGAAATCAGCAAGAAGATTTGAAAATTTCAAGAAGACATCTTCATATAAATAAGGGAAATTCGGATCGCTGTTACATTAAAGGAAATAAGCTGGTTATAGGTATTTCCCAATTTTCTGTTGCTGATCTATTGGAATTGTAGGAGAACCAAACAAAAGAACCAATTAAATCAAACAGCGTTCCACCTGCTCCAACTCAAGATCTCAACAGTTCCCCGTCTCCCATATTGGAGCATATTCAATCCGCTCCGATAAAAATATGACGATTTCAGCCACACCAAAATTGTGCATTGTTGGTTTAAGCTCTTTTTGGTGAGAATTGAGAAAATATTTTCGTTTTTCAGTTGCAAATCGACATTCAGAGTGAAAGGTTAATGACAAAAGTGTTTCAGGATATTTTGGATCTATACAAATTTTCAGCAATATATAGCTTTGACTAAACAACCGTTTTGTGAGGTTAAACATAGAAGATTGCAAATACTTATCGCAGATAACGCTGGAATGTACTTTGAATGAATATATTATACTTAAGGAAAGGAAATTTTGTTTATCATGAGTAAATACAATTTTGTATCCAATCTAAAAAAAAAAACGAAATGGGTCAATATTTTTGAAATTTATTTCTCTCGAGATAACTGGTCCATCACAAGGTTTGATAACACTGGCAACAATACCATCCCATAGAAATGATATGGAATTGTAATCAGATTATTTTGTGAAGATTTCAACTCACCCATTATTCATAGCCGAAACATCTTCACCTGAAAAGTACCCACTGTACTAATGCTCAATATTCCGTATTGAGAAAAAAGACACTTCAGACACCGAATAATTATTTGGAGCAAATATCAGCTAACATATTTTCCAGTTCTCTTTATTGTTTTCCACGATCCATATTATAGTCCAGGATGCCCGATCCAGGACTATTTCCTGTAAATGATGGCCTGAATAGGTTCTTCAGAAATAGGAATATTTGTTTGAAATACTGTATTTGTACGGTTTTAGAAATAATCCTCATTAGTGGCAATCATTCTAGAATGTCTATTGGTTCAAATAACGAAATAACGAAGCCTTGAAACTAAATTCAACGTGAAAGCTGGTTTTTTGCAATTTCCATTTTCACAAATGATTATTCATATTTTATATTTTCATGGCGGTGATAACACAACGCCTGAAGTGTAACTAATGACACTGGCTTATTTAGCTGACGTCTCGTTCAGCACCACAATATCGAGGTTGATACCACGATCATTTTCGTCACACTCAATACCAAATTTAAAGTAGATGATATTTTTATGGATTTATCAGTTAATTACAAAATTAGACGCATATCTGAATACAAATATCAATATCATGTTTTCGATATCAAAATCATTTGTATATTATGAAAACGTACATAATAAAAGTAGTAGACTCAAGAAGGAAACATGAAATCTTTGATTGAGAGAGCACGACGTATCTGCGAACTTGAGTGTCTTCCTAAGGAACTCAATCACCTAAAAAAGCCTTCAAAGGGATACGGTCCAGCTAAGTAGAATTTGGGCAGGTCATATGAGACAGGAGAGAACGACAAAGTAACCCCAACTTGGCTGGTCAAGGGAAAAGCTTGCCTTTCTTATGTCAAAAATGTTACAGACCGGATTGGGATAGGTTATGTTAGGTCCAAAGTGAGTGGACCCTCTTCCGCAACCCGCAAGGGTTTATTGTGGCTCAGTGAATTCGAAGGAGAGCCCATTTCTTGCGGAATCCATCAACAACTTGCCATGTTTGGGTTTACCTACATGATAAGTTTCATGTGATGACTGTGGAGAGATTTTTCCAGAAAATTTGCCTTCTTCCAAGCTTTGGTATATTTGGTGGGCGCGTACGAAGAACAACCCTCAGAAATCGAAACTTGTGCGAACTGAGGATACACCTTTTAACGGTGGTATGGTCATTATCCCCGATGAGTTTGATATTTCTTGTATTATGAAGCAGCCTGATATTTAAATAACACGTGAAGTCGCGTTATTGATATGGATATAGGCTGACGCCGATTGTGTTCGTGATACTAAAAACAACTTCGCAATGATCTCAGGTCCTGCGCGATAGACCTTTCATACACTACCATTTCCATAAAGCGACTATGGAAGACAAAGGTGGTAAAAATACCATCAAGATAAGTCTTCAGTTTCCTATTCAATCTACTTTATCTCAGTCATGGTCAGATGTTTTGATAAAATTGCCTTTGAATGTAACACATCTTTTCGGATTTGCTGCTTATGGTCTGCAGGTTTTTAGGTCTGACGTTTCGTCTGCAACTGCGATAAACACTATTAAAGATGATGGAGCAGTAAACTCAGAACTCACAGTACTGCATGTGTTACCGTTTCGTAATGTCTACCGCAGTTGTAGACGATATTTCAGGTATAAAGACTTGCAGACTACGACCACCAAACTCAAAAAAAATAGTTTTGGCACAGTTATTTCGTCACTCTTTGATTAAAGTATTCAATTTCAAGGGATACTGTAACATATCAAAACAGATCTTCATAAATCATCTCGATTATCTTCGTTTGCTATACTATTTATATTGATTTCATAGAAAATAGGTTTTTGAATAATTGAATATCAATGAGGAGTTTTTCAAGATAGTAATAACAGTTAATGTATGTATTGTTCAATTCTAACTTGAAAAATATCCCTGAGGTATAATTATATTTATATATACCTTTGTATTACCCGTATATTACGATATTGAAGAAAATCCAAAAGTTTGGATAATAGTTTATGTTGTTTTCCTGGATTTATTTGAAGAAATATTCAGGAAACAAATTGCACTTTTCTTTACTATATGATGGTTCATCATCAACTCCATTCTTTCTTATTTTTCTCGTTTTTCTTCGTTAATGAATTAAACTTGAAAAAGCAAGACACAAAAAAATGTTTCCTGAAGATCTTGGAATTTTGGTAAAACAAAATTCTAAGAATAGAGAAGGTGCTTTTTGTGGAAAAGCCACGATTTTTTATGTTTTTGAATTATTAATCTTTCGTAATCTGAAAAATGAATGAATCCTAATGCACTGAGAATATGTTAGAGAAGAATATAAATATTTCTTCACGAACGGACCACGTAACACCGAAGTACACTTTTGTGACATGCAGGGTCGGGAACCGAACAGGAGCTGGAATATACTCGGTAGAAAGAAATTGACATCACTACCATGTGCTCGGTGTATGCAATTTTTGTAATGCGCAATTAATATTATTTCGAGTTCTCAACAAAACGAGCGGATCAATATTCTCACCGACAGCCAGGCTATATTAGAATAGTTTGACTCTATACTGGATGCCAGGGCACTCAGGAATTAGAGGCAATAAAAAAGCTCTTGAGTTTGTTTAATACCGATCGCCAACTTCAAATAATTCAATAAAAAAACACAAAAGAGTACTTGGAAAATTCACCTGGGAACACACAGAGGGAAACTTATGAAGGGACTACATTTATGAAGGGACTATCTGAGAAAAGAACTGGAGAACTGGATACTTTCTTGAAACTGGTTTTTCCTGGAATTAAATTCCTGGAATTGAAGATGTTCTGAATTTGTTGCTCACCAAGAGTAAACTTAAATACACCTTGAGTATCAGCAACAAAATAGTTGAAACCTATCTTCCGATTTTCATTTTTTTTATTTTCCACGTTCTTGCTATCTTGAAACTGGTTTTCCTTAGAATAAAAAGTGTTTCAAATTTGTTGCTCTAAGGGAAACTAGTTTCAAGATGGCAAGAACGTGGAAAATGAAGAGAAAAATTTAAATCGGCCGATCGGTTTCAATTATTTTGTTGCTGATACTCATGGTGTATTTGAGTATACTTCTGGTGAGCAACAAATTTGAAACACTTTTCATTCTGAGAACCAGTTTCAATATAGCAAGAACGTGGAAAATAAAAAAAATTAAATTGGCCGATTGATTTCAACTATTTTGTTGCTGATACTCAAGGTGTATTTGAGTAC
>WOGP01007377.1:0-11799 GCA_015342065.1 Leptinotarsa undecemlineata
GGAACTATATGGTTCCAACACCATTTGACCTAGCACTGCAACACTGTGATTCTCATCAGTGGCAGTTTTTGGTTTTTTTTTTTTCGCGTTCGTTCATTAAAACATCCATTTCGTGCCAAATATTCAGCTAAGCCAGCGAATGTTTTGTCTGACGGTAATTTTCTGTTAGGATACCGATTGGCGTATATTCTCACTGCTTCTTTTGAATTCCTTCTTGCTTCGCCATACATACATATCATATCCAACACCAACCTTGATACACTTTCGTCAAATCTGGCAGGTCTTATGACAGATCGATAAATATGTTACACCTTCCACACTAAAATTATCTGCTTTCACGAAATATGGATATTTTTCCTCATTTTTTAGATATTTACCTGCGGAGTTTTATATAGGACACCCTGTATATTTGAAAACACGAAACTCATTACCCCCAATGAGGGATATCATAGCTGACAGGTACAGGAGGCAATAGAGATCCACGAACACAGAAAATAAGACGCTATGAACAATCCCATTTCAAAAAGTTGAGGAATTGCAAACAACATGACGGCAGGTAGAAAAGGATTGACGAATGTTAATGACAATTTACCTGATGCAGATACAGGTATTAGCGTACCCAATTACAATATGAATACGCGTTAAGCAGCAGTAATTCGACAACCTTAAAACCCTAAAAATTGTGGCACAATGAATGAAGACATTCATATGCTCCTTTGAATCAATCCAATATACCCCTTTCAATTTCAATCAAGTTGAAAGGGGTATATTTGAGGAAAGTTTAGTAGTTGGGTAATCTTCTACCACGTAGTAACGACTACATCCATCAATTTAGTTCACTTTAATCTTAATTGCATTCTTTCTTTTCTCATTAGGAAGTTCCTACATTTTTTTTTCGTATACCTAAAGATGAAAAATTGGAAATTGAATAGTTTTTTTCTTAAAAACCAATCTGTTCTAAAAATATATTCGTTAACTTCTATTATTCAAAAAGAATAATAGAAGTGAACGATATTATCTTCAGAATATAACATGGCCAAACATTTCTGATGCGAAAATACTCATGCTGGAGTTTTCGCATCTATAACTAGATCCATCGTTATATTCCAAAGACAATAAATATAAATGATATTTAGAACCAATTCGTTCAGTCCACTCTCAACTCCCTACACTGTAGGTTAATTGTCTGACACCCATCAGAAAACAGCTACTCCCCTGGCTAATACCACGAAGGGTGTGGTACCATTGCAAATTTTATCGAATAATCAAAGATTTTCGAACCAAAAATGTTAATTTTCTTTGAAAAACATTCAGTTCTACCATCATTCGTTATTATAGTAAGCCTCAATGTTAAAAAACTATTTTTCAAAAATGTATAAACTATGAAAGCCATACCTTGTAAATGTTGACTCTAAAATGTTAACTAGACCTCTTTCGATCACAAAATGATGTTTCTGCTATTTGAAATCGAAATTGTGACGAAGTTCTTCCACATATCAGAAAAAGTGATGATTAAATTCATTCTAGAGATTGATGATGAAGAAACTCGTCTTGAAATTATATCGTCATATAATATTTGTTCAACACATTTCAATCGTTTGTTAGAAATAATATAAAAATGTCTCTGCAAAAAAGCAGAAACATTTTTATATTTTAGTTTTGAAATCTAAGAAAAATTTTTCATGAGAAATTATGACGAACACTTCAAAGAATAACTTAACAAGGTAACACTAAAAAACCTGAACCAACTACTGTCTGACAAAATTACATTGATTCCATTAGAACTATATTCTGAATGAAGAATACATCAGAACATACTCACAAAATGGGATAGCACCAAAAAAAACAAAAAGGTTTATCATTGATATTTATAACTTATTTTTGTATCAGGTATCAATACAAGTTAGCTAATCGTTTCGAAAAAAAACATATAAAATGAGGTAGGATGAGATCTGGCAGTAGTTATTGAAATTCTTTATACTATATAGAGCCTAGAGAAATTCGGAATTCCCAAAAAAAAATTACCAAAATCCTGATTTATATTCTAAGACCCATTTTCTGATTTCATTTTCTTAATTTTGATAAAGAGTCTCTATCGACAGATCCTTCAGTAATACACCAATTGAGAATGTCGACTAATTATTATCGATTATTAATTTTGTGGATATTTGTAATCATTATCATAAAAAGTGTTATTGACTTTCACCAAGTAACCGGTTAGTGTTTTCATATTTTAATTATGAATTGATTAAATATTTTCTCAAGAAAATTAATATTTCAAAACATTTACTCTCTCAAATACCATCATAGTAGGTCCTGATAAATTCCTGTCGAAAAACAACTACTTCCCCGGCTAATGGCTACTACTACGCTGGATATTGAATTATATTCGACAGATATTCATGCAACTTCTGTCAGGTCTCTTGCCGGCGTGATAGTAGCCGGAGAAGTAGTTGTTTTCCGGTAGATAGAACCTACGTTGTAGGTAGTTGGGAGAGATGAATACTTCGAAATGTTATTTCTAAATATTCATTTTCTTCTGTCAGTCTTCAGGCACGTTTTGATCTCTGAATATTATCAGTTTATTTCACCATGAGAATATTAGAAACATAAATAGTAAATAAATCATGTAATTAATATCCACGATATGAAAAAAAATTATGAATTCATCATTATAAATAAAGTGCCCAAGATGTGTTTGTTAAAAGGGGCGATAAAACAGAAGAAAGTTTCTCCAAATTGAACAATCACCATATGGAAAAAAATTCACGAACAAAATTCTAACTGAAGTTTGAATGATTTGTAATGTCCCTAGTGATATAATAAATAAATCTAAATTCACTGCTCTGCCAAACTAATTTTATAATTTTTATTTTTTAATTTTTAGACATATTCCAATCTTTCTTCAATATAGTTCCACTTTTGAGGACCTAGCCAGGCAAATTTTGAGTTTATGTTCATCAAAATGATAAGGTGATATATTTCGATAGTTAACCTCAGTACAAGATATAAAGTTTCTATGTCGACTCCTTATAATTTCCATTATTTTTACTGCGGAAGAAGAAAATGTAAAAACTCATATCACAAAATTGTGTTGAAAAATTATTTTATAATACTATATTGAAACTACAGAATTATACTTTCTAAGTATCTCGTTGTTTTTCATACTTCGCCAATACTTTTGAATTAATGAATCTTAGATTTCTTTTTACTAGAGCAGCACTTAACAAGAAATTTGACTACTGCAATAACTAAAAATGTGAATACAGCTAATGCTGAGATAAGCACAGCGAATACATCTAATAATAGATATTCTATCCAAGACACATCAACGGTGGGGCTTCTAAGATGTTTCGTCCCTTTATTCCTGATGACGTACTCGATCCACCACATCGCCCTCTCCATAGATGTCATTGGCTGGTCCACCCATAGTGCTTGTAGTTTTTTCATATTCTGTTTGTACCTGCAATTTTAATCAGTTTTCACTTCTCGTCAAATAAAAACTGGGAATATTGTGAGGTATTTTAGAGAAACAGAGAGAATTATATGTAATACTGGGTTATTATAGACACGCCTGAAGAAGCAATTGAATAGCGAAACACGTGTTGGGATTTTGTAAAACTGTGTAGTGAAAATCTCACAATGAAATAGTTCTTGAACCAGTATTACTGAGTTTTTGTATACATCACTGCACAGGCAATTTCTTTGTAAATGTTTCGATAAACCGAGTTTCAGCACTATCTAATAAAGTAGGAAAAAATTCAAAAATAATTTCCCTCGGTAACAGCTGAAAATCTTCAAAAAATTCTCAAAAAAAATTACGTTTTTCCCAAATTGGCCGCAGTTGATGAGGTCATCAAAATAATGAATTGAAAAAATCCAATTAATAATTCTCTCATACAAATTGAAACGAAATTTATGTGATATATTCGTAATAGAACAACATGCAAGCTTTGAGTGAAGTGAAAACTTTTTCTTACGTTTATGAAATAACAGTATGAAAATAAAGCATTGAAATAACTTCTAGATATGTAAAATATACTTTCCGTGGACATGCATTCCTCAGATCTCTCTCTGAGATAAAACAGACAGATTCAGAATATTTCTTGAAACATATCTCAGTCTTTTTCGGGAAGATTATTAATTTTGTCGATGTGTATTTCAAATACAATTTTTTTTAAAGACTTATTCGATGTTTTTCAATTAATTTTGTTAGCAGAACTTGATAGTTCGTACTGGAACCTCCGGCGTGAAATGAATCTATTGAAATTACTTTTCCAACAACAGAACAAAAATGACTTTCACGACGCGCATTTCGCTTACCATCATTATGACTGTCATAATGTCCCGTGGACGCTGATCTGGTTAGCATAACTCGCATCGAGAGACCGTAATTTTAGTTCTGAAAAATTGGTTAAGACTGAACCTACTCATAGACCACATAAATGTTCAACACCCTAGCATCAAGTCCACCATGCAGACTGAACAGGATCAACAAATAGCTTTTCTAGATGTACTCGTCGAAAGGCGTGGCACACGACTGACACAAAAAGTGTACCCTGACGGAAAGTGCCCGTAAAATATGTCAACCGGAACACCTACAAGAGGAATTGGATCATCTTCAAATGGCTTTAAGTTCGAATGGATACAGTGTAACAGAGATCAACAATGTCATGAAACTAAAGACTTCCACAAGTTAAAATAGGGAGAAAATTCAAACGGTGGCACGTGCATTTTTCCGTACATTTCTATGGTTATAGAGAGAATCATAAAAATATTAGGGAAGCATAGAATGAAAACAGTGTTCAAACCACCAGGAAAATACAACAAAGCCTCAGATCTGAGAAAGACAAAAGAGATCCACCATCAGCTGCGGACGTATATCGAATACCATGCACCTGCAAAAAAGTTTATATCGGTACCACTAAAAGATCCGTGGGTACAAGCCTGAATGAACATCGGAGAAACTATAAATTAGGTCAAATAGACAAATCAGCAGTAGCGGAACAAGCGATTAGTGAAAGAAATCATAGGATACTATCTGAAGATGTGAAACTACTTGCCCCCGATCATGGATACCACAGTCGGCTTGTACGGGAAACCATAAAAATTCACAAGCATAGGATAAACTACAACAGAAAAGATCAGGCGGTAACGCCTACCCGAATTTGAAATCTCATACTGTAAGATGCTAAAGTAGCAAGAGTGCAATGAAATATTATGTCATTAGCAGGTAATTACATTTCATTCAATAGCAACGCATCAACAAGAACTACCTACGAACTAGAAATCACCTGGCATTCTTTCCAAAAAACCGGACTTCAAAAACTTCATAATTGATAAAAAACACCGATGTGGCTCTTGTCCAAGAGACACATCTCATGAACGAATCCATTGTCATTCCATATTACAGATTCTATCACAGAGAACGTGGTGGACGTACTGCAGGAGTAATCTCGGTTTACAACCCTCCGAACAATCATTTACTCCCAGAATCTCTGGATGAACTGCTAATGGGAAGCAACATTCCGACAATTGCTGCTGGTGACTTCAATACCAAGCACAGACCATGGAGCAGAGCCACAAATCGAAACGGCCAAGCGCTATATGCGCATGTTGACTGACATAAATATCTGGTGCTGGGACCAGCTGAGCCTACGTTCTATCGCGGGCAGACTCGCCTGATGTACTAGGCATCGCGCTTCTCAGAAACATCTCTCTGACCAGCGAAATTTACGTTTTGTTGGAACTAGATTCCGATAATTATCCTGGTATTGGGCGATGATCTTCCTTCCCCTGATTATCGCATAAGATCTAAGACGAACTGGGATGTCTTCACAGCCCAGCTTAGAGAGATGCGTGTCCCTCCTGAGGCACTCCAGTCTCCAGTTGAACGTTTCGAGCTTTCTGTAACTGATGCGTTTCGAGCGGCCACCTCCTGGGAAGAGTATCTGCTGAAGAGGGAAGAGTTTTCCCCTCGAATCAAAGCTTCGAACCCTTTTCCCAGGGGACAAAATTGCGGCAAACAGGATGGCCAACCAAGTCAATCCTTCGAGCCTGGGGATGACGAGCTTTGGCGAGTCACTCGCAGGCTCAAGGGGAAGAAGGCTGATCTTTCACCCATTCACGGAGAGCGCCTTGTGTGCTACTTCCTCGCCGACAAAGCGCTAGCCTTTACTGACACGATGAAACGTCAGTTTCAGCTTAACGTTGACGACGACGACGAAATCGACCGCGATATGCTGTTAGAAGACCGGGTTCACCGAATCCTCAGCGAAGATGATGATGACATCCGCCCAGCTTTTGTGGAAGAGCTGAAGGGATACATCAGGGCCGCAAAGGCCAAGAAAGCTCCGGGGATCACTCAATAACCAATAAGTTATTGAAGAGGCACCCGGAAAATTGCGTCGAGAACTTACTGTTCATTATGAACAGTTCGTTGGCCCTCAGATACTTTCCCAGAAGGTGGAAGCATGCGATCGTCGTCATGATCCCAAAACAGGGTCGAAACCCGCTGTTCCCTCAGAACTATCGCCGCTCTCGTCGGCGGCTAAGCTGGCTGAAAGAGTTGTTCTTCAAAGGCTCAACGAAGAAGTTAAGGACCAAAATGTTCTGTCTGGTGAACAATTTTGCTTCAGGAGAGAACACTCCACTAAGTTACAGGCTCTAAGAGTGGTCGAAAACACCATCCATGAGCTAAATACAAATAAGAAAGTACACATTGTACTATTAGATATCTCGAAGGTCTTCGACCAAGTATGGCACAAAGGCCTTCTGCACAAATTAGACGCTTTCGACCTGCCTCGGGGCCTGATTTGGTGGATTGGAACTTTCCTGAAAGACAAAACATTTCAGGTTAGAGTAGAGGGCTCTCTGTCTGACAACAGAGAGATCCTCGCTGGAGTGTCACAGGGGGCTGTGCTCTCTCCGACGCTGTATTCTCTTCACCCTAGTGATCTCCCAAGGTCAGAGCGTGTGTATATATCTCTATATACCGATGACACGGCAAGGGAGATTGACTGGCAAGCACTGGTATAGTATCTCGACCTTCTAATAGACCGTAGGCTCACTTGGAACCCGCACATTATGTGGGTCAAATTAAAGATCGAGGGTCGGATTGCAAGTCTGTACCCTCTGATCAACAGGAAATCTAAAATGAGCTTGAAAAACAAGATTGTCATCTACAATACAATGTTCAAGCCTGTCATCATGTATGCTTCAGGCGTCTGAGGACAAGCGGCGAAATATAATATCTCCATTCAGGAGGTATTGCAAAATGAATTTCATAATTGTGAATGCTTCTTGGTTCGTACGGAATGAAGCCATCCACAGAGATTTGAAGCTGCCTTTCATTAGGCAGTCCATTCAGACAAGGAATCGGTGAGTTTTCAAAGGTGCGAAAACTCAGGAAAATCAGTTAGTTAGGGAAGCTATACATTATGCTGTAGACGACTCATCCCGTTATAGAAGGCCCCGACACACTGTCGAATGAGGCCCTCATATCCCCTGTTAAAGGACGAACAGATTTTTCATCCATCTCACCCCAGCCAGGTAGGGGTACCCTGTGAAGGGCGGCACTGATGTCTGAGGGATTCATGCCGTCATCCCCTCAGTCATGAACTCATTTGTCCTTCTTCGACAAAAATCAGCCAAAAGGGTAAGGGAGCTGGGCTCCAACCTGAATGGCATCAAGACGGCGTGCAGTAGAAATCACCAGTCATCGGTGAATTATGAAGATGTTAAACCTCTGAAGCAGCCAGCCACTCGTGCTGGCGAAACGTTAGGATGCAGTTCCAAACTACGATGGCATTCAAACCTGAATCGAGATAGTAACACTTTTGTTCTGGTGTTGCGAAAGTGTTTTCAATAGATTGTTACCAGAAATATTTTTTTGTAAATTTAATTCCAGTGGTAAAAGTCTTCAGGGTGTGTAAAATTAGTTTTTTTTCTAGTGAAGTCATCTATATTGAAGTAAATTTTTCGTAATTATAAGGTAGTTTCTCCAGAAATTGTACTGAAAAATTACCAAAAATGCTCATTTTCCTATCTACTTTCCTATCTGAGAATCTTATATTGTATAGCAACAAAAAAGATTTCTGCTGAAAACAAATTCTGAGTGAAATAGATTCCCTGCGCATCCAAAAATTTATTTTTGATTCGATATTGTTCAGAAAAAGTGTTTGTGAAGCTGATGTCAAGCATTGAATTCATCACGAGAGAATTAATATGAGTTTAAAATGTTAGACCCAAAGTTTTCAAGTTACAGAACTTGAGTAGTAACGGTATAGTAACAAATTTCAAATGAAATTTTCGTGCACACTCCTGGAGGCACAGTAGCCGATTGATTAGTGTGAGTGGTTCGTTCTATATACACTTCAGTCGACCACTATATGAAACGGTAATTCGAGCCAGATGGCCGTGCAGATAATTTGAAAGGAATTAACATACAAGCCACAAAAAAAAATTCAAATAATAATTAATTCTTTGTAATTTCAGTTTTTTGTATTTAGTAAAATTGTTTTTTCGTTTAATCTTTTTATTTTTTCAGGGATTTCAAATCAATTTATATTATATTAGACAATGGAAGTCCGAACTGATGTAATACACCACGAAACATTGTCAACCACCTTCTAACAAACTTTTGAGATGATGTGCTTATTATGGGGGTTTACCCAGAGAGTAATATGAGTTTGTCTGAGTGAAAAATATCATTAATACTGAGCCATTTTACCACAGACGATGTGTCAGTGATGTAATATTCCTGAAAAAAATTCTCCCAGGTAATACTCGAGACTATTTCATTGAAAACTGTCATTTATAATTACCGTAATCATTTCTCTCTCAACAGAATCAAAATATATTCAAACTAGTGTTCAAAGAATCTTGACTTATTCTTTATGGATGTAAATAAGATAAGGATAGTTTGAAATGATGTTAGTGCATGATGTTATATGTTCAAATTGTATTTTGTATTATTTCTAAATTGGGTAATCCCGTGTAATGAATGAATTAAT
Organism: Leptinotarsa undecemlineata; assembly: GCA_015342065.1. Taxonomy (NCBI): domain Eukaryota; kingdom Metazoa; phylum Arthropoda; class Insecta; order Coleoptera; family Chrysomelidae; genus Leptinotarsa; species Leptinotarsa undecemlineata. The sequence continues at coordinate 9,015 of WOGP01007377.1, forward strand.
AAATAAGTAAATGACCTATTTGTAATCCAGGGTTTGTTTGATTCATGTATAGAATTTTGATATAAAATTAGGGTAAAACTTGTTGAAAAAGTTGAACACTCAGATTAGGAGTTTGCGTTGAAAACTTTCTCATGGAATATGACAAAAAAATCACTTTCCAAAATGATAATCTGGAAGGACTAGGTCATAAATGATGAATTCTATAAAATGCTCAAGTAGAAATATTGCATTTTGCATGGACCTCAGATGAATTTCAAATTCACACAAATTTATGTTCAGTTCACATTTCTTGTCGGTGTAAATCGACCTAGATCTGTTGTAGGTGAAAATCAACCTAGATCTGGAATGAGAAAATTTGTAAGTTCTATCTTTAAAATATCTGAAAATATATAAGTATGAAATATTCGATAAATTTCAAAGTATTTTACATCACCACATAAAAATATTTCCAAAGTTGAAAGCTTTGTCTGTTTTAGTTAATTTAATAAGATTATTATGGTTTTCATTATTGATACTTGAAACTATTTTTATTCATGCCTATGAAATATCTCTCAGAATTTCAAGTTTTCTGTCACAGACTTCATGAATACTTCTGATAAATGCTCGTTAGAAGGCAGCTAACTGGAGGTAAAAGGGCTTTCGAGGTATCGATTTTCATTATTGAACGTTCTCTGAAATTCACTACTGGAATTGTTCACGAAAGTATTTAATAACTGTGTGATGAATACATACTTCGGATTATCTATAATCTCCTTGACAGCATTCAGGATTTCTTCTTTAGTGACTGTGACAAAATCCAACCCAACTGCAACTTCCAGTTGAGCCAGTCGTTTTATATTCATTTCTTGGTCGGCAATGAAAGGTATTCCCAATATGGGAACACCTCTAGAAACTGCTTCTTCTGTCGACTGCAAACCACCTTGACTGATGAACATTTTGATGTTTGGATGTGCTGAAAATATACTGTTTGAAAGAGTACCTTCAAATAAATGATAGGTAATATACTCACCCAACAGATCTTGTTGTGGAAGCCACTTCTTGATGTGCACATTCTTTGGTTTGTTGATCAAAATATCAGATTCATACTTCCACAGAACTGTATATGGTAAGTCTGCAAAAGCCTCCATTAAAGTGTCTCTTACTCTGTCAGGAATATTGACACTCTTAACATTTGAACCTAAACTGAAATAGATCACTCCTTTCTTGGCCTCATCTAAAAACTTTTTCAAATCCTAGAACAAAGAGGAGTTAATTTGAAAAAAAAAGTGACAATTAATCGCCTGAAATAAAAAATAAGATCTCAAAAACCCAATCAGAAAAATTGTAAAATATACTTTACTCCTTGAAATAACAAAGAAAGGAGATCAACAATTTTTGTTTACTGAAGTTACTTTTCGACTTATTGAGTGAAAGTGTGTATTTTTCAATCAATATGCCCACGACTCCGGATGCTTTTTCGCGAAACGTTAAAATGAATTACTTTATCAATAACAATAATTCTTAGAAGGAATGAAGTTTATAAAAATAAAAAGAAGAATGGTGAATTTACAATGTTTGTAAATCCAAAAAACAGGTGTATTAGCTTCTTGGATGTTGGTTCTTATTCGTCAAATTCCAAAGTTGAATGTGCTTGAAAAAAACCTTCTGGCAACTATTTATTTTCATTTTATATAAAAGTTCCTAACCTGAAAGCTTAGCTTGTGATATTGATCGGCAGCAAAAAAATTAACGCGTAATTACTGAAAAACAATTGTTATCGCTTCACAATAGACTCAATCATGTATATCTGATATGCAAGTAGTTTGACCAGCTCAAAGTGCTTAGTTTTGAAATTCTGCAAGAAATTTCATTTTCTTTAAAATGACTCAAAGACTATCAGTGATTCACAAAACACAGTAATTTATCAATGAGAGATTTCAAAGATTTCAAGCTCAATTTTTTTAGAAACTAAGCACTTCAAACCAGTCATACTTTCAGATCAAATTATAGGTACATAAATCAAGTGGATTGTGAAATGGTGACGATTGTTTCATTCTGGATAGTAATCACGGGGTAATTCTCACATTTTTGTCGCCAAAAAGCAGTTACCAACATAATTTCATCATAACACATTAGTTTTAATGATGGGGGCGTTTACAAGCATTTCAAGTATTTTAAACGGGTTTGTATTAAAAAATGTATTATTTTTTCATTCATTCACGTTGAAATTTTCAATGTTTGTGTTTGACAAATAAGAAATCAATCTTCAACAAGCTAACAACCAGTTTAACGATGCAGAATTGAACATTTATTTTCTCGACAATTGCTGACATCAAATGCAAAATTCATTTCAGAAAATGTTTTTTATCATTTTGTTCGAGGAAGTAAACAATTTCACTCCATTTTTGTGTTACGTGTATTCTTTAGATAGTATTTCAAAATGATTTGTAATTTTTTATCATGCTACCAAATGAAAGCGACTTGTGACATTTTTAGAATTTCATCAGTTCGGAGTTCTATTGTCTCATATAATATAAATTGATTTGAAATCCCTGAAATAAATTAAAAAGATTACCGAAAAATAAAAATTTTATCAAACAAAAAACTGAAATTACAAAGAAATAACATACAAGTAACAACCAAAACAATAATTAAAAAAATTGAAAAGTTAATACAAGCTGAAAATAAAAAAATGCAATGATTTCTAGTTTCATTGCACGCAATGAAACTAGAAATTTAGAGATTCCAAATCAAGTTACGTCACGACGTTTCAATTGTTAGTATCCACTATCGTCTTCGGGTAATA
>WOGP01007378.1:0-11799 GCA_015342065.1 Leptinotarsa undecemlineata
AAGAAAACCACGTCAGTTTCCGTTTGAAACAGTTTATCTCGAAAACGGTTCAAAATAGAAATAGTATTATCTGAACAAAGTTAATCTAAAATTGGATATAGAGCTCAAAAATGTTGAAATATACAGGGTGTTCCATTTGAAAAAGTTGAGTTCCACTCATTTTTTCATGAGATCAAAGTATCTGCATTTTTTGAAGACCCTGTATGATGCAAATGAAAATATGAGTAGGAGTGAAGATCCTCATAGTATCACTACACTCCATTTCAAATTTGATCGTTTTAGTGCAAGAGAGTTCAAAAGTTAATGGTTGGTAAAAAAAATATCGAAATTAATTTATATCTTCTAAACGGTAATAGGTAGGTATAGAGAAATAGTATAAGAAACTGTTGACAAAGTGATAATGAATCATAATATGATATTATATACGGGGTGTATCATTTGAAAAATAAAAGAAGCCGCTACTATATAGTAGAAGCGACAACGCCGCTTTGTCTGAAATATTTTAGACGTGTAGGTCATATTGATTTATGCATACTGTGAAATTTTGTTGTTCCGTTAAATAGTTTGTCAGAAATGGCTAATTAATGCTCATCATGAAAAGCCCTGTATAGCGGAAGCTGGTAACTATTTCGAACATCTCCTCTGAAGAAATATATTTCATTGTTTGTTCTTTATCATTATTATTGTTGAAGCTTCATTTACTAATATTTCTGTATTTCAAAGATGACTCTGGCAAAACATCAAGTGTGCTACATTTCTGGAAAAGTGATTTCGAGCTTTTTTGAAATATACAGAAATATACAGAATGTCTCATTAAAAAATATTTTTCCATCAATAACTATTGGTATTTAATTTGAAAAAATAAGTTTTTTACACTACTGCTTTGGAAATGTTTTCAAAGAAAAAAAAATTTTTACAGGAAAAAAGTTACAGCTAGTTTTCGAAAATGCACATTTTCGAAAAACGTGCTGTAACACAGAAACAATGATAGATATCGATATGCGGTTTTCACCATTAAGTCATAAAATTTGAACTTCAGAGGCAGCCATTAGTTCTCATGTACTTAGTTTGAAAACATAAGTTCATCCAAAAATGTCCAATTTGGCCCACTCTGTCAACCTTTCATCTTCTACTTCAGATACTTCAGGTCTTCGATGTTACTGAAGGAGATCCCAACTTTGACTTCTCTACACATAGCGGCTTCAATCTGAGCAATCAGTTTCAACTCGGACAGAATTGTAATCAGTTCAATCACCTCAGTGTTTTAACTGTTCGGTAGCTATTTAGAATACAATACTCCAGTCTTTACTTTTTAATGGCCATGGACCATAATACAGAGATGGAGTTCCATTTTTTTTCTGTTACAAATTTGTCTATCGATAGTATGCGTATTTCTGCAGGATTTAATTATTTTAATTCGGTTTATGACTACACAGGAAACTTAATAATGATGATTATGGAATTTAAACATCAATCATGAAAAATGAGAAATAAAACTTTCTATGCAATAACTAACGTCACTGCAGTTTCGTCCTGTAAGGATATTTCCAAAGGAATACAATAAACTACAATACAGTATTGTATTCGTCCTTATAGGACGAAGCTGCAGTAAAGTTAGTTTCAAATATAAGTAGTGAAAAAATATAGAAAGTTTTATTTCTCATTTTTGTTGATGATCTTCTACCGCATAGTAAAAGCTACATCCATCAATACATCAAACATCAATCGGAAATCTGTTATAAAAATCTGTTGAAATCTGTTTTTCCGTTAACCACCTACGAACGACAACTCTCAAAAGTTAAAACTTGTGCGAGCTAAGGACTAACGAGGTCATAGCTTTTAACGTGTGATTCCTAACACAGGACTGTGAAGATATTTCACAGTTGTTTTGAATTTTAGTATTAATTGTATGCCATCCAGTATTTTTCACAGAATCAACTACATATTTCGATAAACTTAATGGTATACTCTCCTCTATAAATAAAAATATGATATAAAGTAGTTTTGACGACGAGGTTTGTAAAATTTCTCAGAAGTTCAGTTAAATAAATTTCATTGAATTCAAAACAAACGGTCAAGTTTAAGTCAAGAGTTTACAGTGAAGTTTGGCAAAACAATTCCACGTTCCATCTTTCATTTATTTTCATCTTTTCGCAGATATAACCTTTTTCAATACGTATAAAAAAATGTTTCGTCAACGTTAATCAATTCTGAAGACTAAAGAAGCTAACAGGGGTTAAGCTCGTTTTATTATTATAACATTTCTCTAATTTTGTAAATCTTATCATTCATCCACTGAATATTTCGAAGATTTTTTATTGAATCTGACGAATAGGGATATAAACTTCATAAGCAATATAGGAAAATAGCAATTTTTTTGCAGATACAAGCTGGAAGATGAACTTAAAAAAATGCTTTCACCACCGTAATTTCCTTAATTATCAAGATAAAATGATGAAACTCGTAGGATTAATTGAAATGCTGAAAATACACTAGCCGGCTAACTGGTGTTGGCCCAAGTGATATACACTGCCCATCAATTGCTTAAAATAATTCTAATTTTCAGCTATTCTTTTCAATTTGTATTGGTTCTCTAAGAATTTTTAGATCATTTTATATAATATCAGACAATGAAAGTCCTAACTCTTGCTTCCATGAATCATGAGCGGGGGTGCTTCCATGAGAAGTGAGACACATTATATAAACAAGTTTTTCTTCTCTATTTGTCAAACAACCATTTATAGAAATCTACTTTTCAATGTAAAAGTAGTATTATGAATAGTTTGTATGACAATTCACTTAAACATATTGTTTGTTTCAGTCACATGAGCACGCATGCATAGCACGCATTTCAATATTATTATTTTCCTAGATGAAACAAATATTTATATTATTGGTACAATCCACTAAAGACTATTTGTTCACATTTTCAAATGTTTTTGTCCTTTCGTTGAAAGTTTGTCATTATATACATTATGTATATTAAGAATAAGAAAAAAGCTGGAAGTTTCGTTCGTTGTTGGTTCAAAATGTCTCACTTCATGAATATTATATTTCTATATCAATTTGAAAATAGGGAGCACTGTTGATATCTTTATATATTAGAAAGTTTTAAGATTCTTCTGCGATGTATTAAAATTCCATTATTTTGTTACATATTCTCCATTCTTTAGATTTGTACCAAATTCAGAGCAAGGCGAAAATAAGATTATCTGTTAGAACTTCAGAAATTCAATTTGAAATTAGAAAAGTTCGGCACAGCGAAATTCTCTTGCATTTTACAAATTGGATTTTCACCAGTTTCGATGGAGTCAAACATTTTCTCCAATAGTACTCTCTTTATTGATGAAACAACTTCGTGATTATCTGGAAAGTTGGAAGTGATAACATTTGCAATTTGTTTACCACAGCGCTTCTGAAAACGGAGTGCTGGTGAATTCAAGGAATGAAACTATAGTAATTGATTTCAAGCTGAAATAAAGATGTTCAAAATACTGCAACGAACCTGGATTCAAGAAAATCATTTGAGAATTGATAGTTTTCTAGATCAAAGTAGAACACACTATTCTTCTCAATACTGAATAAAAGAAATCAACTACCGCCTGTAGCCTGTAGCCAAGCGATTCGAAGTGTGTGCTTTGTTCACTCACTCGAATTGACTGCCGTGTTAGGAATCACACGTTAAAAGGTAAGACCTCGTTAATCCTTAGCTCGCACAAGTTTTGACTTCTGAGGGTTGTAGTTCGTAGGGGTGCGAAAGCTGGTTAACGAAAAAACATATTTTCAACAGACAGATTTTTAAACTCACCTCGAATTGACTTACATCATAATTTTACTACAACATCGGAAAGAAATTATAATGACTTCTGAAAGATGTTTCATCTCATTTCGAAAATCAAATGCGTTTTCTAATATGTTTAGGGTCCTTTCTATTTGCCATACTATTGAATTTGTAAGTCTGGTGATGGAGAAATGAAAATAAAAAACAGCGTTGGGATTGCTCGAAATACTGTTTTTGGCGGAGGCATATTATTATAACCTGTGCGTCCACCAAAATACGAAACTGATTGACTCATCTAGAATAGTAGTTTTAAAGTGTATTTATTCATATGTTTTATAAGGAGAGAATAATTTTTACTCAGTTTTTCATGCAAAAATCAATGTGATTCATATGGACCTATTACCTGATTCGTTAATTGGTCGACTTGTTGGTGATTATCGGACCATTAATTACTTGTAAAAAACCACTTTCTCTAATGCTTCATGATTAATGAATTCACTTCCGAATATTCAACAAGTCCTCATCTCGTTTGTAGGTTTTTCTGATTCTGACAGTTATCTGTTTGTTTTGGTTTTAAACTATTAACATGCTTTCGCAGCCATTTCTCTGTTGGACTTATTGATATACTATTGATTCTCATTGAATACTATTGAATCTCAGATACGCCTGATTTCAATTATTGTTTGTCAGTCAACAGTTATTCTTATGTGTTATGCAGTCTCATTTTCATGTTCATCAGTTCAAAACGGGGCATAGCTCGATAATTCATGAAGGGATCAAAATCCGGGCTGGTAAGCGTGGTCAAATAAAACCTGTAGTACTGAACGTTTTGTCTGCTACTGCGGTAGAGATTGTTAGTGTTACTTATTATATCAATGTTTCACAAGTTGATGCAATGCACCTACGAGCTTCTTCTGATCAACTCAGGTAGAACGGTGTTTTTTGGTATAACCAAACAACAATGCGATCCAGTTTCCAATTTTGAAAATGTTCATTCTGATATGGAGGAAATATAACTGTGTTTTATACTGACATTAACATCTGTTTGTTGGTATAAGTTAAACATTTATACTTTACTGTAGATCCATTATCGATATGTGCTAAAATAACCCCACATTGTTCAGTCTTCATTTTGTTTTCATAGGGATTAATTCATACCACCATAATTTATTTATATTAAGAGCTTACTAAGCACATTTTTGTCCTAATGCTTATCTAGAATAGCACCCATATTCTGTACATTACTACAAATATTGATTATTTTTCTAATGAGAACAATATCATAATTGTTAAGTTTTAGCTTCATTGGACGATACTTTTAATACCAGCAATACTGCATTCGTTTCAGGTTTGATATTAGGGTCGAAAGCGCTAAGCCGGTAGTGCTTGAGGCGCTGAATTTTAAATAGCGACTGGGTTGAGATGAAAACTATTTGTTTTCTTTTTCTGTTATTTTTATCTTCATCCAAACAGAAATTGATGCCTACGTAATTTTTTTTAAAATTTTATTCATCATAAGAAATATACGAAATAAATAGTTTAAATAAAAATCGAAATATACATAGTGGTAAATAAATACAGAACACTAGAAAAAAGTAACCCTCGAACATGGGCGTGGTGTATAATATTATTATATTAGTTATAATATTAGTGGCATATACTTCACGAATACTTCATAAGCCTAGAATATGAAGTCAAAATCTTCACCTATTACAAAATGGCGGAACATTTGATAATTTCCTGAATACAAACACATTAATATCGATATTTCTAGAAATATTCATTTTTATCTGGCATATGGCAACTCCAACAACTCGATGAGACTTTTCAAGTTATTTTTTGTTTATAAAAAAGACAAAAAATTTATGACAATGGACATCATTGTTCAGTTAGAATATTCTCATTTAGTTTTCGGTTTCACCAGTAGAAAGTTACCACGTCAACAATCTCTAAAATAGTCGTCTTGTCCATTGGAAAAAAAATTAAAGCGATTACGCGTAACTTTCAAGAGACCGAAAGGATTTTTATTGAACGTTTTCTGAATCGTCCTATCTGTAGAAAATATTTGAGGAAACTACCGATAGTGTACATAACAAGAAGCCCCCGGGTCATTCGTCCATTCCGAAAGAACAGAAAGTGCAAATAATTGGTGAGATGGTAGTAAATCCTGATGTCTACTTATTCCATTGTGAGGTGTCTCCTTCTAATGTGTGGAGAATTTTTAAGAAGAATAGGTATCATACATACAAAATTAAAATGGTACAACAATTAACTGAAGATGACCCTGATAGAAGAACAGAATTCTTCGAAATCATGACGGAAATCCTTGCAAGGCATCCTACCTATGTCCACAGTATTTGTTTTAGTGACGAATGTACATTTTTTCAAACGGTATCATTCACATACAAAATTGCCGTTATTGGAGTGACACCAACCCTTACTTTTTCCGATTTGGGAAACCGTATTGTAGGACCTCTATTTATTGATCAAAATTTTACAGGGGAACTGTATTTGAATATGCTGGAAACTACTGTTGACCCTCACATCACTGAAATCGTCGAAGCGAATCCTAATGAATTTGATATTGATATTGTATTCGCACAAGATGGCGCTCCACCACATTACGCCAGACAAGTAAGAACTTATTTGGATATCACTTTTCCCATTCGTTTAATTGACCGTCAAAGTCCTACAGAATGGCCAGCCCGCTCCCCAGATTTGACACCTTTGAATTTTTTTTATCGGGCTATTTGAAACAAAAGGTGTACGAAACTGAACCTGCTCAATATTGGATACACGGCGTGAAATATCGAATAGGCTATTCATATGTCAAGAAGTCCATGGCAACCATTTCGAACATCTTCTGAACTCACTTCAAGCTTTTTACCTCATATTATGTAGCTAAATGTCCAAATATTAGGCTTAATATCAAAAGGCAAAATATTAAAAGTTCCGACATGTTGTAGGAGTTGAAAATATTGATATTTTATATTCTAGGGTTGTGAAGAATTTGTCAGGAGCTTCAAAAAGATGTGTCACAAGACCCCCTTTTCTATTTAATTTTTTTCCCCAGATGGCGCCTAGTCGCCATCTTGAAACATTCATCTGTCAGTTTCACTTCAGAATAAAGTATTCGTGCATTAATTTCATTATCCCAAATTTAAATTTTTTGAGTTGACCGGTTCAAAAAATAAAAGGGGGTGCATTAAAGAAATGCACTATATTATAGCATAGTATAAAGTTTCAGATGTAAATTCGAGCAATGAATCCATACCTCCTGTTTGCAGCAGATAGAGTGACTTCAATGTGAGGTACGAAGGAATCTTTTGTGTCCAAGGTAACACCTAGATCGGTGAATGTGAGATACCGTTGAAGTGGAATATCGTTTATTATATATTGATAGGAAAATGGATGATTTTTTAGTGTGTACGTCATTATGCGAGAGACTGAAGTTATTTGAATATGTCCATTTTTGAATAAAGGTATGTTTTGGATCAAAATCAAACGCATGACATCACCGCGAAAGAAGCGGTCTGACACGCCGGGAAAATACTAGGCGGGTACAGAGACCTCTCTAGATACATTTAGAAAGATCGTTATGGGTATATAAACCCTGCCTCCCGTCCATAGAGGGAGTCTATAGATAGAAAGTGAATCGTGTGTAAAGAAAGGTTAATAAACAGTGAAGATAAATTAATTGTGGTGCATATAAATTAGTTGCATTAGTGAAGTATTGTTAAAAATAAATTAAGACAGTTGATTATTTAATTCGTTACAGTATTATTTAAAATACTTTCCATATGATGCAGACTCTTTCTTACTAGTCACACTCTGTATTTCATTCAATAACAACTTAAAAACAATTATTCATCAGTGTTTCTATAGGAATTTCAATTAGTATTTCACCTACAAGAAAGAAACAAGTAAATAAAACATCAAAAACAGTGAACTCACGTCTGATAATTGTGATGTTGTTGCAGTAGGAGTGGCTGATGGCTCGTCGGTTGCTGTCCCATTAACCTCTGCTGCTGCTGCCTGGCAATTTGTGCGGCAAATACTCCGTATCCGAAGCCGTATATTTCGTCTTCTTCTTTATCACTCAAACAACTCGACGGCTGTAACAAGAAGAAAAGCATTAAACCGTTTTGTGGGCGTAAGCTCGTCGAAATTATGAAGTGTGCCTCCAAAGAATAATTCATTGAGAGAAAGGCATCAGATTGTGGCCGGCAGTTAGCAGTGAGCAGGGATGACTTGAGAGGGTCAAATTATTAGAAGGCTTTTCAAAAAGAGAAATTTTTGTTTTTTGGATTTTGACGAAGTAACCATATTGAAAATGTGAAATACTGAAACATATTATTTTTTGAAAGATGACATGTTTTAAATGAAGTAAATTATAAAAAAACATCTAACCATAAATTCAACATTTTTTGGTAATCGAAAGTATTTTACACACTTTATATTAGCTTCTTCTATATGTATGTATGTTTTTTTGTTTGTAACTCTCAAGCACGTGGTCTGTATTTGACAAAATTATCAATATTATTTCTTGATCCATTCGAGGCAGATGGTGCTGGACATAACCTCCTTGATATATCGATATTATTGCTTGATCTATTGGCAGGCAGATGGCGCTATACGTAACTTCCTTTATATAATTCGAACTTACTTCACATGCATTTCTTCATTTGAAAAAGGTTTTTTTTATTAACACGCGCGCCTGCTGCTTTATTTGTAACTCTCCTTTGCGCAGCTACTGCCTTGGGCTGATTTCAGCTGATTTAGAGCCTCCCTCTCCGGAATCGAAAAATTTCAATGGTCATTTTTCTAAACAATATACGGCTAATTGATCCCAAAGTTCAGATGAAATAAATATAGTTTAAAAAGACTAAGAAACATGCTTCTGTACCATACGAAACTGAAAAATGGAAAATAAATATAGTTTAAAATACTGAAAAACACGCTTTTGAAGAACATCAAACTGATAAGTTGAAAATAACATTTTTTTAAATAAGCTTAAAACAATAACGAACGAAAAATTCTAGTATTATTGTGAAAAGAGTGTGGGCGCTTTGTACCATACTTTTTGTTTATCAAGCGCCTGTCGCTTTTTTCACAATAATATTAGTATTTTTCGTTCGTTATTGTTTTGAGCTTATTAAAAAAAATTTGTTCAACTTTTTGGTTCGATGTTTTTTAATAGCGTGTTTTTTAGTTTTTCAAACTATATTTATTAATCATAACAACTCTCTTCTAAAGTTTACAATCATTTATTATCCGCGTGGTGATATTTGTAAATTGAATGCAATTAATTCAAATAACTGTAGCAAATTTCAACCGAATCGGTGTAAGGATATTTATGATATTTTATAAATACCGTTTTTTAAAATTTCAACGCCTTGTATAATGATTAAAATGTGTGGGAGTCTTTAAAAAATTAAGAATAAGGGGCTCCCTTCATTCACGCCGGTATCCAGGCCGCGGTGGTTCGGATAACCACGTAAAGAGGGCTGAATATGTAAAAAACCAAACAAAAGGTCTCCCGAGCAGGAGGCGACTTAATAAAAAATTAAATTGGTTTTATGAAAAAAAGTTCGACAAAAATGGGTGGCTTTGTGCAAGACCGCTGCGCCCCCCCCGACTCAGCTCCTATCAACCTTGATCGGAGGATCCTGGCCAAATGCACCCGAGTGGGAAGCAACGGCTATCCAAAATATATAGAGAGAGATATAGTTCTTCAACTGATTCAATAATATTCAGAGAAGTTGCAAATTACTTGGTACAGTAATCGATAATAACTTCACATAGGAATACCGTATCAGCATTATCTGCGAGTTAAATAAAAACCACTCCCCTATGATATTTACTTCGCTTGAAAGAGATTTTCCAATACCTCGCTTTCAGAATTGAAAAACAGTAAACATCTATGAATTGCACATGCATTTTATAGTGTACAGGAATGTACAGTGCATTTCTTTGATATACCTCCTTTTATTTTTTGAACGGCTCAACTCAAAAAATTGAAATTTGGGATAATGAAATCAATGCATGAATACTTTATTTTGAAGTGAAATTGACACATGAAACTTCCAATATGGCAAATGTGCGACATCAGGGAAACAATTTAATGGAAAGAGGGGTCTTGTGACACATCTCTTTGAAGTTCCTGACAAATGCTTCATAATCTCAGAATATAATGTCAATATCTTAAATAACTACAAAATGAAGGGATATTCAATAATTTCCTGAAGACAAACACATAGATATTTATAGATAGATAGATATTTATAGAAAATTTTTATTTTTATCTGCCATATGGCAATTCCAACCACAGATGAGGTTTGTTAAGTTATTTTTTGTTTATAAAAATGACAAAAAATGTCAGAACGACAATGAACATCATTGTTCAGTTAGAATAGTCTCATTTAGTTTTCGGTTTCACTAGTAGAAAGGTACCACGTCAACAATTTCTAAAATGGTCAATTCTCGTCTATTGGAAGAAAAAATTTAAGCCATTTTCATTCACGGTGCGACGCGACTCTTCAATATTAAATATACGGAAGAGAATAATAAATATTTTTAGAGATGTTCGGCGTGAAATATTGGATAGGCTGTTCATATGTCAAGAAGGGAATCATTTCGAGCATCTTCTGAACTGACCTCAAGCTTATTACCTGGCAATATATTCAGGCAATTATTAAAAGTTCCGCTATTTTGTAGTAGTTGAAGATATTGACATTATATTCTATGATTGTGAAATATTTGTCAAGAGCAGCTACAAAAAGATGTGTCACAAGACCCCCTTTCCATTTAATTTCTTTCCCAGATAGCGCTCAGTCGACAATTAGAAAGTTTCATCTGTCAATTTCACGTCAAAGCAAATTATTCATGTATCAATTTCATTATCCCAAATTTAAATTTATTGAGTTGAATCCTTCGAAAAATAAAAGGGAGGGGGACATCAAAGAAATGCACTGTAGAAATGCTGAGTACAACTCAAATGACGCAGCTTGATATTTGGAAATAAATTGATATCAGAGATCCCAGTAAAATACGCGTTACAAATTTTGATTCGTGCACCACCTTTTAAGTTGGGTCAATCTCAATAAGAATTAAATGTCAAATAATAATATCACGGATTTATTAAAAAATGCTATTAACTCTAATCGCGTATAAGCTATTATACCGACTATTAATATCAATTATTCTTTTCCTTTCTTATTCACTCATTCGACTTATATTTCATCTTTCTCGTTATCACTCAGACGGCTCGACGGCTGTAACAAGAAGAGAGAAATTAAATTGTTTTGCTGACGCAAGTTGCTCGCTGAAATATGAAGCGTGCCACAGAAGAAAAATTTATCGGAAGCTTCACGTTTCCGAAAGATTCAGCAAACTGGGTACGTAAATAAACGAGGGGGAGTTCTAACTGGCAGCATAAAAATGGAAAACCAACGATGAAATTGTGTTTTAAGAGCTTTAATATTTTTTTCAATCATGCTTCCTCCGTTTGAAGGTCAGTTTATTTCAGACTTACTTAAAGAAAAGTTTCCCAAATTGAAAAAAGTATTGAAATGGTATCGCAAAGAGTTGAGAACGACGTTGATATAAGTGTCATTGAATTTGTGATTTTTTATCTCACAGTACTGATTATAAAAGTGTATACAGACGACTGTAAGATAGGTGCTTGCGATATGTTTCATAGCATATAACAAAGTTTTTATCAAAGCTTCATACTTTACACTATTCAGCATTTTCGAAAACAGACAGATTTGACTTTTACTCAACGTGTGCGTTTATTCCTTTACGATAATTAAACTGATATGGGATTGGATGCAGAGAGAGAACACTTATTGAGTTATTCAGACTTCAGATCTAAATGCAAATTGTTGCTGAAATAAGTATAACCTTTGGGAAAGAAAGTTTTTGGCTTTCTACTACTTCATCTTGATACAAAAAAAAACGGATAAGGGGATCTTCCAAAAAAAAAAGAAAGGAAGAAATCAATTTAAAATAAAAAA
>WOGP01007379.1:0-11799 GCA_015342065.1 Leptinotarsa undecemlineata
TGTCATCAAAAGCATATATTTTTCAAATAAATAATCGATTGAAGTATCGATATCTATTAGAGGCTTCTGTTAATTATTATATTTATTAAAAAAATGTTAGCGTTGATGCCATAGTTATTAGATTAATATAAATGTATATATTGTTTATACAATACGAATAATTATGTTTCCACAATATTACATGAGATGTAAAAGTTGCAAATGAAAACAAACATTCAATGTTGAAATTGTCTTGGACTACATGCTAAGAATCGTCCGGTAAAAGGAAAGATCTCGTTAGTCCTTAGCTCGCACAAGGTATATTTCTGAGAGTTGTCGTTCATAAGGGGCGACAGCTGGTTAACGCGAAAACAGACAGGACGCCCTCAAGGGCTTATTGCGTTTTTTCTCTTCTTCTCTATCCCACCCATTCCAACATTCTTGTTTCCTGTACAGCTCTCTTGCTGGGCGTATGTCATATTCTCCTGGACACAATTTGGGTTGTCCATAAATTGTTTGCATCTTATGATCCAAAGCCTTACATTCGCATAAAATAGCACATACAGTTTTGTCTCTTTGTTGCATGGCATGCAGTCAAGGTATCCATTGCTCAACCCAATGTTTGTCAGATGTCGTCTCAATGGATAGTATCCAGTGAGACGATTGTAATTGTTCTGAGTCGATCCTTGCTTTTTTGAATCAGTTTTTTTGTTTTTGCCATGTGTGTCCCGGGGTGTGTTTTCCAAGTACTTATGTGTCTTATAGACCAATTTCCCTAAGCGGGTCCGTACCAACGATTTTGTTGCCCCCACAGCTGCTTCAGGAGTTGACTAACCGCGTCTGGCACACTCGCCAGCTTTTCCGTTGCCCATGGAACTGAGTGTCCTGGCACCCAGGTCCTCATGGATTTCTCAGTTCAGACCGTTTTTGGGTTCGTCAGTGCCCCTAATGCATCTTGACTGTCTGAAATATTGATCAGTTCATTTTTTTTAGATTCCTCAAATTAGTCTTCCTTGAGCTCATCAATATTGCATATACTTCAGCCTAGAAGGCTGGTTGAATTTCTCTTCGCAGATCCCTTCCCATATTCGGTTTCCGAACAGTCTGTATGCCAAGTGTTTCTGCCAAGCATGTCAAACATCTATTTCGGTGTCGTGGTGCCTCCATATATTCCGACATAACTGTTTCACCCAACCCAATTTGGGAGAAAGATTCAAGAGTGTCTTCAATGCAGCTGCTGCAGTGATTTTCAAAGCTCCCGTTATTCCCAAACATGTAAACCTTTGCCCTCTACTTAGTGTGTCAATAGGGGTCGTTTGTTTCTTCTATGGCCATCGGACCATATAAGCATATTTGATCATGGGTTTAACCACTATGGTGTAGAGGCAATACATCATGTCTGCTTTCCGCTACCCAATTTTATCCATAGGTGCGTCTGACGGCATCAGTGCTACTTACTGCTTTATTTTCACTCTTTCTAGATGTTGGTACCAGAAGAGCCTTGAGATCTGGTGTAACTCCTAGGTATCAGACCTTCCCCGCCAGTTGTATATCTTCACCTTGAGGTTTTAAAGGTACTAGGCCCTCTGTCTTAGTGCTCTTGGTGAATGCTACTATGGTCGATAGAATATTCAGCCCTGAGGATCAGACTTTTCAAAGACATCGACATTCTTAATATAAACATTTCATTCAGATGTGAAACACTATTTTTGATAATAGACATTCGAAATTTTTTAGAGTTCAGGGAGTGCTTCTACTTATTTGCTCGTTCTGGGAGCATAAAAACTGTGGACGAACTGAGTATGATTATGAGAAGTCTTGGTCTGTCACCTACGGTTTTGGAAATATCATCGTATTTGAAAAAGAAGGTACATCGTTTGCAAACTTTTTCCATTACATTTGAATATACTTTCACATTTTGAATTCATTCAACATGGTACTGAATCAAGTACTTATACTTCCTCATTGGATAAAAGTTATTGGAAATGATAGTATTGTCTCATCAATTTAATAATTTTAGGGAGGAAAAATGACCTTCGCTGATTTTTTGGAAGTGATGCATATACACTCACGAGTGGAAAACATTCCTAATGAGGTGATTGAAGCCTTCAGAGCAAATTATCCTGATGGAAAAGGAGTTATTCCTGCAAAAAACTTGCGTCATTTGCTTCAGAACTGGGGTGAATGTTTGTCTCCAAAGGAAGTCGACAGGATTTATAGAGAAGCCAATGTAAACAATAGCAGTATGGTTAAATATGAAGACTTTGCTAAAGTTGCATGTGCCCCAGTCCCAGATTACTACTGAAATAATTAACTGTATCAGACATACATTTTTACACATTCCACAATTCATTTCAAAATAAATGATTTGAAGATGTGTGGTGTTTATATATTTCATAATATCGAAATATAAGTAGTTTTGTCAAACGCTTTGGCCTAACTTGTGATTTTTTATAATATTTTGCGGACCAAGGCCTTCCGATTGGAATATTTTGATCAAACTTCGTAATTTTTTCTCTCTTGGTATGTTGTTATTGCCACTGATGAGAAAACTTCAATCTACTCTTATTGATGGGTCTTACTCTTTACTCCTTTGTTTTTCGCCCCATTAGAATATTTCAATTAAACTCAATTAGTTTACAGCTCATTGACATGTTAATATGGACACCAATGAGAAAAGTTGAATGTACCCATTTCGGGGGTTAATTCACTTTTGAGAAGGTACAATAAAAGCTATTTATGAAAAAACTTTTTCCCAAAAAACCAACCTATTCTTGAAAAAATTACCTTTTTAACAGAGGAGTAATATAATATACCTCAAATTGAAAAGTATGGTATTCAAAAATATGCAATTTAAACAACACAAAATCAATAACGACGATGCACTTCGCACTGAATCTATGCCTCTGCTTTTAAAAAGCAGCATTGTTGACGAAGCTAATAGTAATCACTGAAGCCGCCCGACCTCAAATAGTTCGTGCTGAAAAATATACATTGTTTGCAATTCTCGTTGACCTGCTTTCACAATAGAGCATGCGAACTAAGCTCATTTTACCAAAGGAACGTAAAATTGCATCTCGGAGCAATAAAACAAAACGCTATTCCAGTTTTGACGTGCGTCATTGTTTCGTGTTCTGTGTCAAAATCAGAATTCAGGATAGATATTCTGGAAAGATTTGTTTTATGGATTTCAAAACACGGAACTATATTCGAAAGCACATGTCTTATAGTTAGATTTTTATTTATAATATTCAAAAATTAATATGCCACCTCACGGTAACTGTAGTGGTGACAAAGATCATCACCACGATCATGAAGAATCTAATGAGATAGGAATTCAGTACAGTTTGTATAACAAAATCAATAAAAATAATTTGGAGTGCCTAAATGAAGCTATTGAAGGCTCTGGCCAAACTGTCTTTAAACCATGGGAAGACCGTTTTAATTCTGATGCTGTAAGTGAGAATTGAGAATATAGTCAGTAATGAGACAAACTGAGAAGAATGTTGCCATGAAAAGTAATTCCAAATGTATTTCTAGAAGAATGTGAATTTTCAGATTGTCTCAAGTTAGCTTCCCTTGTATTGATGAGCAACATGCATTCATACTTACATGTTTAACTTTCAATAGTTTGTGGAATCAGATGCTGATGAGGAACTGCTGTTCAATATACCTTTTACTGGAAATGTTAAATTGAAAGGTATTAAAGTTATCGGGGAAGATGCCGACAATCATCCTTCAAAAATGAGGCTGTAGGTAAATTACTATAAATAATTTCGAAAGAATTATATATCCTGTACTAGCATAACTGTGCACCTGCAAAATTCTAAGGCACCAGTAGATACATTTCCAATATTCTTATGTTTGTGGATATCTTATTCGATCTACATTTTTATTCTAGATCAAACTCTATTACATCATACAAATATATGGACAATAAAAATGAAACATATATAAAAAAAGGATATATACCCTGTTGTTACCAGAAACTTCTATGCAGCGAATTGTGAAAATCCTAGTTGTACTACGTGCTAGCATAAGGGTGTTCATAGTAAGCGGTTCAATGTGTATTGTAGGTATTTCCAGTGTACTTAGACTAGATTGGCTGTGACATTTATTCATATCAAGCCTTTTTAGTGGATAATGTATGGTGATATTCAGTTTCTCTTTAAAGTACTTCTGTTACTAAAAATCATTTTGGATGTTAGGGAAATGTTAGATTTTCAATTGTAGTATTCTCTTTCTTCCTTTCCTCCAAAGTTTCCCACATTTTTTGTTTACTCTACTCCAACTCTGATGCATTTGTGGCTCTGGTTTCAAAAAATGTCATTTCCTACAGTTTTCTGTTCCCTCTGGATAGTAATGGATGAACCTTCACTATACATTTCATTCTTGTCATCTCCTTCTAGAAAAAGATGTTTCCATCATCGTTCAATTAGAACTTTGAAAGAATTCAGATGATCTTTGTATTTCATTTTCTAGCAGATTGAAGTTGTCAACATAGTCTTTGACTTTTGTATAGACCATGCAATTTTTCAGAAAAATAATATTCTAGTTCGGTAACTATTATTTACAGGATATATAATTCTAGTTGATAAACAGTAATTGGGTGTACCTAATTCATTTGTTTTGATACAGTTGTTCTTTAATTTTTATATTTTTTTCTATTCATTTAAGGTTTAAAAATAGACCGTCAGCAACTTTTGATGATGTAAGCGCAGTAGCAGATCAAGAGTTTGAATTAGTTAAAGATCCTACTGGAACTGCAGAATACAATACAAAGTAAGAGAAAATGAAATCAATGTTTCAAACGCAATCTGAGTATTCTCAAAATTGTTCATTTCAATATATATTTTCCTATCATTTGAAACAATTATTTCACAACTGATTTAGTTGGTCTCAAACTGTAAATTATTTTATGAACTGTCTGTTTCATGAATTTCATGATGAATGGATTTATATAAAGAAGAATTCAATTTATAAATATCTTTTAATTAAAATTGTAAGTTATCATAATTTGGACCTTTTTTTGCGGAATCTCTATCATTTAATTTGAAAATATGTATTAGACTCGAGTTTTATTAAAAAACACTTCAAAATATTGGGCATATAAAGATTCAACAATTTACCAAATTTATCAATATTTATTTTTACAGGGTCGTTACTTTTAATAATGTGCATCACCTAACCATACATTTTCCATCTAATTTCGGAGATGAAACTACCAAGATATATTATATTGGCCTCAAAGGAGAATTTAGTGAGGCTCGTCGCCATGGCGTAACAATTTGTACCTACGAATCAAGACCAATGCCCACAGATCATAAGAATCCTCTGAGTGATATGGCTCAGTCACGCCTGGGACACTAAAACATATTTATTATTTTATTTTATTATGGATGGCTTCAAATAAATTATTTCTTAAAATAAATGTTTCAATTTCAGTCGATGTTTCTGTTTGACCAATATAAAGTTTTGGCTAGTATATACGCTAGGCCGGTTCTACGTCCAAATCCCATGCTTTTTCTATGAAGGTTGATTTTAGTAATTTTCGGACCTCCGACGGAACCTTGTGGAACACCCGAGGTTAACTGTCTGCAATTAGGATGGCGGAAACAAATATCGGTTGGGTGGCTGCATTAGATCTGTTGAAAAAAAAATCTGTTTTTCCCTGTCGCCCCCCCTACGACAACTTTCAAAAGTCGAAACTTACGTTTTGAAGTGTGATTCGTAACACGGATTGGACGATAGGAAGCAAAAATCGTTAGTTCGGCCTTGCGGTTCGAACCACCGGTTCACACAGTGGTCGATTGAGTGAGTGGAGCAAACCACCCATGTCAACCCACCAGGCTATCGTCCTAGATGAAATTGAACTCGGGGATGAGGGTTGAATTATAATAATGGTAAAACATAGACAAAACGTTGAGGGTGACGTCAGCGTGGTAGAAAATGTATGTTGATCTGTGAAAATGAAAGAGTCGTAACAAAAAGAAACATAAAGTGTGTTCGTGGTATGCCAAAAGGGCACTAAGCCGTATCTTCCTTAATAAGAGTCGCATCATCGCGTGCAGCACGCCTAATAAAAGGATAAGGAATGTGGAATTCGTTGACAATGAAGAAACAAAGATGACGCGACATGTCTGAAAGGCACTAAGTCGTGTCTTGGTTAATAATAGTCGTATCATCTATATACTAAAAATGAAATGAAAGAAGGTGACCAATGTGGTGGATCAACGAAGTTTCGTATCTTCGAAAAGTAAGCATTTCCAGTTTATACAAATTGAAACAGAAAAAAAAGTAATGTTGACTTCTTATTTTCTACATCGAGGAGAATCCAAATCTTCAATGAAAGGACCACTTCTGGTCGTCCAATTTCTATGAATTTGGCACCGATGGATTCGTCTAGATGTGGGATATCAGAAGTCACCATTAGTTTTCTTCTATCTCAATTTTTATAAACCGGAAATTATTGTTTCGATGATTCGTAGAGGTCCGTAAAGATAGCGAAAACTGCTTGGGATTACAAATAACACATTTAATTCTTCATATTACAAAGATGAAAATACTGAATTTTCAGAATTTGTCAAAATTGAGGCATCCACTGCGTTCTAGGGATTGTTTTTATTATTATTGTTGATCAGTAGGTTGACACTTCAAGTAATTTTTTCATTTCATTCAATTCATTCATTCAAATTGTAGGTCATTTTCAAATTTGAATTAAAATGTCAGCGACTGGTGTGATTCACTATATGACTTTCATTCAAAACAGAGTCTTATCGTAAGGAAATCCACGAGATATACCGAAAATTGCGTCGGCACTGGTCATCAGAAGAGGTATGATTCTACTATACGACAACGCCCGTCCGCACGTTTCACACATCACGGTCCGAAAATTAAACGAATTGAGGAACAGGCCGACTTCATTTAATCCCAAGCTTTCAATTTCTATTTAATCAACTTGTGTAACGTTGGAAATAGTGCACTGACTCAAATGGAGCTTATTTTGATTCGATTGATTAAGTATTTATCAAAGTAGACTCATACAAACGGACAAAACTTTTGAAGCAACCTGTTGGTAGGCGATGCAGGTTTTCATGAAGAAAACAAATAAATTAGTATTCATTTATTAACAATGAGATATTTTTGGACACAAATAAAATACGACACAATTAGTACTTAGTAAATGAAGAGAAATAATTCTTCTTACTAAATATTTGTACAATAATTACTAGTTTACATAAAAAAAAATTGTAGAAATGGTCGTATAGAGTTTTTGTCACGTTCATCTGACCTTGAACGGCCTCATATTTTTGTCCAGATCGACGACGGGATGACTTGAATGAGGTTACTTATTCTTTTCTAGTATTCCATGCACATTCATTTTCGAAATGAGCAAAATGAACTGACTGACCTGAAATCAATTTCAACGATTCAAAGTAACAGTACCAAAGTTGATTGAATTGGTTGTTTCAAATGAAATGAAATGTTGACGTATCTTTATGTTCATGAGAATCATTTTCCAATCAAATTGTTTTACTAGAGGAACTGAAAGGAGTGTAGTATTTCAAATAAATGAGCACAAACAATCAAGATCAAAAATAAATGGAGTTCTTGATAAACCCAGGTTTTTCCAACCAAAATCACGCGTGACACATGCATTTTTTTACTGACTGAACTCTCATATTTCAAAAAGAATTCCTCACAGCATACAACTATGTACTAGTTTAACAGATATTTTTATTTTCATATAAATATAAATCAATTCACGAAATATTCAAATATTTGCAAATTGTTACTTTAACATTCATCAGTCATTGTTGCTAAAATTTATTTTTTAAATACATAAATAATTCAATATTACCATATATACATAGTAAAATATTCTTATATTAACATCGTTCTACCTGTTGGGACATCTTTCATTTCTGTTTATATATTTTTATATAGTCTCCGGTTGTCTCACATCAATTAAAATCTACTTAACGTATAAAGCCTTATCAATAAAGATATGAATATTACTCAAATGTATTTTGTTTGTGTAACTTGAGTTTACCCTTCTATCAAAAGGGGTATTCGACAATTAGCAGATATTTCTTTTTGAATTTTAATGTAAAAACTGAAACAGAGAATCAGAGTGTAAACTTTCATGGCAGAAGATACTGTGTCAAAGCTATTTTCCGGGTTTGTTGGCCCTGGCCTGCAGGTTTATTCCCGAAGTTTCGTCTACTACTGCGGTCGATATTATCAAAGGCGATAAGGCATAACACAGAGTGCTCAGGTTGTTCACAAGGCAGACTCTACATTTTCGGAATTTGTCTCAGGTTTGATTTCATTAGTGATCGGCGCGGCTTCGGTTCTATTGATTGGACTAAATGGCCTCACTTGTTTGCAATTAATGACAGGTAGACAGGTTTTATTTATGTTAAACCTCTCTACTTTTCTATTGACGTTTCATAAACACAGAAAGTTTCAACAGAAAGGAGGAGGGAATTAACATAAATAGAATCTGGCTACCGGTAAATAATTAAACAAAAATTAGGCCATTCAGTACAATCAGTTGAAATGAAGGCACGACCACCTCTGATGGAATAAAATTGAAGTCGAATTCTAATAACGTATTATCCGATATGAGAGCAACTCGAATAATCCGTAGCCTCATTATCTTCATTAGTGTCTGCCGCAGTTGTAGACGAAACATCATGCATGAAAACCTGGAGGCGATGACCAACAAACCTGGAATATAGCTTCAAAATAGAAAATGCTGCTTTTATATTAAAAACATTTCGATGTGGTTAAATCAATTTGAGGAAATTAAATATCACTTGGAAATTAATACATTTTTTCAAAGTAACACGGTACCAGACTATCCAACTTTGTTATTGACAAAAATGAACTTTATTTTATCGTGTTATTTCGTGTCGATATCGTTACAACTTCTGTTTCATTGTCAATGCTGGTGCTGTCAGCCAACAGAACATCTGGCAGTGTTCCTGACTCCTCTATCAACTCTTCTGGTACCTTTTCCACGTTTGCTTCCGTAGTGAATCCATGATTCGTGGTTTTATTGAATTGTGTGCTCGTGTTGGACAGGGTGTTGGAACTTGTGAACAAAACTTTGTCTATGTAAAACATCGTTCCTAAATTGTATACGAAAACTTCACTTTTCACAATTGTTGCATCATTTACTCGTACTTGATCTGAAACAATTTGAAATAAAAAAATTAGGTTTATGACTATTCAAAGAACTTGAATTTATATGTTTGTTAAATGTGGTAAGCTCGTGTGCCGAATCTGAAGCCGCCTCTGACCAATACCCCGGCCGAATCATGGAACAAACACATGCCATCATCGTGAAAGGATGCAGTCGGAAATTGCCGGTAAAACTCTAGCACCGAACCGACTACAGATTTCAAGAAAGGACCCTTAACGATATAACCATGCCTTTCCGACCCAAGAGGACAGCTCAGAAAGTGAATCGAGCGGCTAAACTAGAAATTTAAATAGTGGGAATGAATTAAGCCGTAGTTGCTAAGTATTGTAAATAAATTAGTTTGTGATTAGTGAAATATTGTTAGAAATGAATTTGTTTAAGACAGTTAATTTTTTAATTTGTTACAATACAATAAACTGAGTTTATTGAAATTTTTTGAAAATGTCTTATAGGACGAAACCGCAGTAACGTAAATACAAGTGGTAGAAAACATAGCCACGTAGTAATGTAGTAACGACTACATCAATCAATGATTGATTGATATTATACTTGATAAGTACAACGAATAAGTAGTTGATTTCAGGTTCCGTGGTGGTCTTGCTAGTGGACGGACGTGCATATAACATTTTACAAGCCTTAGGCTTTATTATTGACACTCTCTTACTATTTATCTAATACCTGCGAGACTCATACAGTCAAATTGATATTGGCTATTATTAATGATATCGGATGTTAGTAATACAACATGTTGATGCTGGCATCAATAATAGTTATTTAACGCAACCAATGGTGCAAAACTGGTTAGACTGTGTAGTTTTTTATTCCTCAAATCTAAAGTGAAACGCTAAAAACAGAAAAAGGTCAAACCTTTCGTTCTTTTCACAACAATGGTCTTATTTCCGAGCGTGTTCAACCTGCTTCCATCCGTTAAATCCCTGTCGTACATTCTTCCCTTGACGAAATGATTAAGTAGAATTTGCAAACCGTCTCCAGTAGACAAATAGTTGTCTGGCATCTTGTCCAGTCCGAGTTCTTCGAATGCAGGGTCTATCGGTACGAAAAAAGTATATCCGGTACCAGACACATGAGGGGCTAGGTCTGCAAGATTCAAAAACCTGGTTATATGGGTGAACCTTTTATCTCTTTCGAGTGCTAGGAAGGCGTGGGACAAAAATTGGGCTCCGAACCAAGGGAATGCCAGAAGCGGAGGGGTCTCCTTGTCTTTATGCTGTTGGTGCAATTTCGATACTATGGACTCGCTTACGAATAACACCTCCCCTATGAACATTATGTTTCCTTTGGCTACGGGGGTATCGCCTTTGACGACCATGGCTCCGTTGACGACAAGAGCAGCTGAAACATAATTAAAACAGGTTATATGTTTCGAAAAGAATGACAATCACTATAAAATGCATATCACGGTTAAATTTCACCTTCTATTATGTCTCAAGGTCAAGGGCTTGCGAAACTTTTAGGGGTCGAATGAGAAAGTGAGAAAAACTCTCTCTAAAAAAGAACTCCGAAATGAAAGACAAGAGACACTTACTTTGAGAAAATCCCGAAGTATCCTAAGAAAGTATAATAAAAGGAAATAGTGACCTTCTATAATTCTATATCCATGTCGTTGTTGCGATTAAAGTAGGATCCAGGATCATGTTAACCTCGACATAAATACATATTTGAAAGAAACACATTTTGCCCCTTTCAACTCCTGTATCAAAAATGAAGAAATGATGAAAAGAAATGAAGAAACCAATTTAAAAATTTGACCTTCAAACAACAGAATGTAGTTCAAGGTCGAATACAGATCGATCCATCACATTCCTTTTTGAAAGTTACTTAAGACGTTACTATTTGTTTCTTGTATTATAACTAGATTCGCGAGATTTCTAGACATTTTTATACTTTTTATCGTTGTAATAATAATGTATCATCATCTATAAATAAAAGCGGAATTGATTTTGTAGGTATTTTGAGTAGGTTTCGATAATGTGAAATGGAACAAAATATAGGATCTTCCAATAGGAACTTTGACAATTGATAACGGCCATCACGTTGAAGCTACATCTGTCCAATTAGTGATCTGGTTTGCCAAATTATCATGGATAGATATAACATTGAACAACACGTGCAAATAATAAAATTATTTCATCAAAATGGGTGTCATTTTCGGGCAACGTACCGCGCGCTTCGCCCACTTTACGGTCGCCATCACAGAATACCTAACAATCAGCACGATGCCGCCTTTGATATCAAAAAGTATGAAGATGCCATCTTGAAAAGCGGATTACTCAGGGCCAGATTTGCTGATGGTGTCTGTAATAGAGGCGTACTGGAAATTTTATCTTGTCATAATTCATGAATTTGAACTTGTTTTCAAATGACTTCATCTAATTAAATTAGTTTCGTCATTCGATTGTTGCTATTTTATTCTCCATAATAAATAATATATTGTTACGATACTATTTGTAATTCTTTCAAATAATATAAGAAGTAATAGCGAAAGGTTTTCAGAATTAGATTTGACTGGCACAAAATGTGAGGATCACTTTACGGAAAACATCATCTCGTTTGGTTTGTTGCAACCCACGCAAAAATTTTCCTCTATA
>WOGP01007380.1:0-11798 GCA_015342065.1 Leptinotarsa undecemlineata
ATTTTTGTTGGCGAAACGCGCGTCGAGTGCAAAAATATTAGTTTGGTGTTTGGGTAATTGATCAAAGAAGTTATTCGAGAAAGTCTAGTTGAAAGTGCGGTAAGAAGTCGTCTAGCTAGGCGAGACACTTGAAGCTTCAGTTAAAGTGTTGGCATTGTGTTAAAAGTGTAGCAGTGAAATGAAATCAAGTTTAATGGTACATTGTAGTCAATTATTAGCAAACTAACGGGAAAACTTAACAACAGCAATGTTACCACATTACAAAAAAGAAGTGCTCTATATATTGTGACAGTATTTCGTGGATCTTCTCACAAATGTCTTGAGAAGGTATTACTGTAAAAATTGAATAATTTCAGGATTGTCGGGACTAGGAAATGAAATAAAATAATATATATTTTTGTATTATTTTATTATATTAGAAAAAATAAAAACGTTTTCATCACAATCCGAAGAACAACTAATAAAATATACATGTACAGCACAAACACATTCAAATATTGAAGGTATAAAATAAATAGAGCATAATATAAAAATAAAATACAAAGACAATGTAAAATAAATCGTATTCATAGGAAATACATATAAAGGGAACTGTAAATTGTGGTAGTAATTGGTGAAATTGATAATTCCCAAAAATGTAGTTTGGTTGTAGTTAATAATATTAAATTCTCTTGCGCACCAGATTAGTGGCAACCCTGATCAACTGTTGATTTCTCGAACTGACAATGAAAACACTACATCAGTTCAGGATAGATTGAAAACAATCTATCTTCAACTATCTGCCAGAGTGTACCTTATAAGATCAAAGATAGGCTTGGTTTTCCTTGACACAGTGTCTTGGATGAAATCTTATAAGAATGATCGTAGTATGACTGTTAAACAATATCATGTCCAAGGAACAGGAAGTAATGTTGGGAGTTCCTCAGGGATCAGTACTAGGACCCTCATTTTTTGTGAACTATCTCAGAATATATTTACATATAATGTATTAGTCAGCATAATGGTACCACACTGAAAGTTGAGCTAACAAAGGTTTATACATACACAATATTTTATACCTCTCAATCTATTTAAACAACAAATATCAGAAAGAAAGGAATACCAGGGCAAGTTGAAGGAATACAACATAGAAATTTCTAGGTAATTCAGACAAATCATCTACATTTCAGAATAACTCAATTATGAAAATTTTTACCTAATTCAATGACTGTCAGACTTTTGATGTGCGACTTTATCTCCTTATTTATTATTTGTGTTTTACATATTTACAATTAATCATTAAATAGTTAATAAAGGTTATTATTATTATTGACATAAAACATTTTTTATTTATAGAAAATCCAATCTCTCAAATAGGCACATTATTTTTTTTAAAGAATGTTTCTGAAAAAATTTTCTGCACCTTTTCTAGTAAGGTAAAAGTGAGAGGAAGATTTTCCTCTTGAAGATGTAATAAAAAGAATAATAATGAAGATGTAATAATAGAAATAATAATGAAGATGTAGTAATAGCCATTGAATATTCTGGATCTATATCGATTGATAAAATACCTGTTACAAAGACCTATTGAGTAAGAACATTTACTGTTTCAAATTAATAATAATAATCGTATTTATTATTTCCACATTCAAAAGAATAGAATAAATATTAGAAATCAAGGTTAATATATGGAAATACAGGGCCAACTTTATTTTCTGTTGTGTAAACATGACAGAAAATATTCTTCCTCTTAGCCTAAGGCTGCCTCATACAAAATGTAACAGATTTTTTATGAAATATCCCAGAGAAAAATTAATGGATTGCAAAATGGCTCAATTATTATTCAAAAAAATTAAATTGTTTTATGATGAATTATCAATTAATAATATAACTGACTGTGTCAAAATTAATTCCTCCTGCGTGATTATTTTGGCAGTGAAAAAAAAATTAATATATAGGCATCAATAGAGATGATTATTCCAATGAAAGTCACTGGGCAGATTTCACATTGGAATGGTTTTTTTCCCGGAATGAGTGTTTTCATGCGCTATCGAAAAACTATTCAGTATGAACGTTTTTAAGTAGTATGACATTTTTCATGTCGTTTCAAACTGTGAGTTTGAGTAAATGTCTTTGAACATATTTTACACTGAAATGGTTTTTCACCAGTGTGAGATTTCTCATGGACTTTCAAATGATCCTTTCGAGTGAATTTCTTTGAACAGATTTCACACTGAAATGTTTTTAAATTTGCATGAATTTTTTCATGGCGTTTTAAATTACCTTTTTCAGTGAATGTCTTTGAACATACTTTACACTGAAATGGTTTTTCACCAGCGTGACATTTTTCATGGACTTTCAAATGATCATTTCGAGAAAATGTCTTCGAACAGACTTTACACTGGAATGGTTCTTTCCTCATATGTTTTTTTTCATGTGATATCAAAGAAGCATTCTGAACGAATGATTCAGAGTGGATTTTACGCTGAAATAGTTTTTTCCCATTATGAATTTTTTCATGGCGTTTCAAATTATCCTTTCTATTGAATGTCTTTGAACATATTTTACACTGAAATGGGCTTTTCTCTGTACAAGATTTTTCACGGTTCACCAAATTATTATTTTTGGTGAATGTCTCCGAATTGATTTTATATTGGAATGATTTTTCTCCTGTGTGAATTTTTTCATGGCGTTTCAAAAATTCTTTTTTAGTGAATGTCTTTGAACAGATTTTACATTGGAATGGCTTTTCTCCTGTATGAATTTTGTCATGTCGATAGCGGTTCAAAGTTACTTTAATGGATGCCTTTGAACCAGTTTTACATTGGAATGGCTTTTCTCCTGCATGAATTTTTGCATGGCGTCTCAAAATTTCTTTTTTAGTGAATGTCTTTGAACATATTTCACATTGGAGTGGTATTTCCGCTCTATGAATTTTTTCCTGATTTATCAAATAGTTATTTTGAGTGAGAGTCTCGGAAAGGACTTTACCTTGAGGTTTATCCCTAGTATGAGTTTTTTCATGGCTTTTCAATAGATAGTTTCTAGAGAATATCTTTGAACATATTTTACATTTGAACGGTCCTTTCCTACTATGACTTTTTCGATGTGATATCAAAGAAGCATTTTGAATGAATGACTCAGAGCAGATTTCACCGTGAAATAGTTTTTTCACAATGTGAGTTTTTTCATGGCGTTTCAGATTATCATTTCTATTGAATGTCTTTAAACATATTTTACACATAAATGGTCGTTCCGCTTTATGAGTTATTCCATGTTTTATCAAATTAGCACTTTGAGTGAATGTCTTTGAACAGATTTTACATTGAAATGGTTTTTCTTCAATATGAATTCTTTCATGACGTTTCAACTGATGAATTTTGTTGAACGATTTTGAGCAATACTTACACTGAAATAATTTCTCTTCAGTGTGAGTTGTTTCATGGCGTTCCAAACTGAATAGTCTATCGAATGTCTTTGAACAGATTTTACACCGAAATTGACTCTCCCCAGTATGAGTTAACTCATGGTATTTCAATCGATAATTTCGAGTGAATGTCTTTGAACAGACTTTACACCGAAATGATTTTACTGCTGCATGAATTCGTTCATGTCGTTTTAAATTATGATTTTGGGTGAACGTCTTTAAACAAATTTTACACTGGAATCGGCTTTCTGCTGTACAAGTTTTTTCATGGTCTACCAAACTATTGTTTTTTGTTGAGGTCTCTGAATAGATTTTACTCTGAAATGGTTTTTCTCTAGCATTATTTTTTTTATAACATTTCAAGTCACGTATCTGACTCTGAAATAATTGTTTCCAGGTATGACTTTTTTCATGATGTTTCAAAACACTACTTTGAGGGAACGATTTAGAACACATATTACATTGCAATTGGTTTTTTACCTCGGTATGAGTTTTCAAATAATTCGAAACTCCTGACCTGTTCACAGAAGACCTTGTACAGATTTTGCCATTAACTTTTTTCTCCCCATCATTATCCTTTTGACGGCTTCGCAAATTTCTCTTCTCTGTGGAGGATTCATACTGAAACGGTATCTTCCCTGTATTCCTGTTCCGAGACTTCAAATCAGTACTTTCATTCTGATATTCCTTATTGACATGCTCATTTGTATAAATCATCCCGTTTTCGTTTTCAGTAGAATACTCCTTTCCATTTAGAACTGATGACGTATTTTCATTGACAAAAGGTACGTTCATCTCAAAGATTTCTTCTTCCTGTGTGTCAACAAGGACAATTCCCGGATCTGTAAAAAAATAAATAGTAGTAGTAGTAGTTTATTTGACCAGATTATGTAGTTTATACATTTATATATATATATATATATATATTTTTTTTTTTAAAATAAGATATGAACGAAGGAGTTTCAGGGTAGTGCCCCTAATGCCATAGTAACTTAGTTTTTCAATAAGTAGGGAATGTGAAACACAATCGAAGGCCTTGGTCAGGTCGCATAATGTCAGAGAAGTATGCCTGCCCTGATCAAGGCCTTCCACTATCTCGGCAACAACCTTGAAAGCAGCGTGGGTAGTATTTTTGTTTTTCCGGAAACCAAACTGTGATTCGCTGAAATAAAGTTTGTTTTCAAAAAAAGAGTAAAGCCTATCTTTTAGGATGATTTCAATTATTTTGCCAATTAATGAAATGATACTGATTGGACGATAATTGTCCATTTGGGATTTATCGCCCTTTTTAAAGAGTGGAATCACCTTAGATATTTTCAAAGTATCAGGAAAAATGCCACTGGAAAAAATTATATTAATTAAGTAAGTCAAAGGATTTAAAATAAATTCAGCAGAGGTCTTAAACAACTTGCTATTTAGGTCATGAACGTCTCGAGAGCTAGAGTTGCTCAGTTTATTTATTGCAGTTAGTGCTTCTTGAGGACAAACTGGCTCTAAAAAGAAAGAATTTACAGGAGAAGGAAAATTTCTAAAATTATAAGAGTTTTCTGGGTCAATACTTGGGAGAGACCTGATAGTATTCTCAGCAACGGTACAGAAAAAGGTGTTAAAATCATTTTCAGAAAAGTCAGTAGTCAGTTTTCTGTGTGATATCTTATTTCTTTCAGAGTTTATTATATTCCAACATGCTCGTGATGTATTCTGAGAGTTTATTATATATGCATCATGGGCATATTTTTTTTGTCGCAATAATTCAGCACTGTATTGTTTCTCATGAGTTTATAGGCTCTAACATCGACAGGACTTCTAGTTGCCTCGGAGACAATTCTGACAGTTTCTAAGTTATTTCTCATGGATTTTAAAGTGTCATTGAACCATTTAATTTAGAAGAGATTCTCACTAGGCGAATTTCTCTTCAGGGGAAAAGATTCTCTAATATAAGTTTGAAGAGTCTCTATGAGAAAATCGCAATAGTTGTTTACATCGACACCATTGGGTGAAATCACGTCCCAATTTGTCTTAGATAACTTGCTTTTAAAACGGTCCATCCCAGATTTTGTAAAACGAACTGTCGGCATAATGTCATTTGCGTGACACACACTCTGATTTAAGACTATGAATTGGCCGTTATGATCAGAAAGACAGGGATCAAGTGTACCTGCCTCTAGAATTTGATCGTTCAGGTCAGTGATTATATTATCTATGCAAGATGAGGATAAAGTTGTAATTCTGGTATAATTCAAAATTTTTATAGATAAGCCATAGGACTCTATTAAATTATTCAAAAGTTGTAGTGATGGTGTGTTGGACAGGAAATTTATATTAAAGTCACCTAATAAAATAATTTTCACTTTTGGTTTGGAGTATTTAAATAATAAACCTTCACAACGATATTGCCGTTTTTTACTTCTCCGGCTTTCAATGTGTTGTTAAAATAAAATTGAGCAGGACCAAATCAAAATTTTGATCAAAACAAGAGTACAGATTTTTCCATATGCCACACGAATAAGAATATGTGATCAAGATTATTTCAGATATCACCGCATATATCTTTAATTTTATTTCTCCCACACCAGCAGAATAATTTTAAAAAATCATCTCAGTTTTTATTGGCGTGTATCAGTGATTAACTTTTAGCAAAAATCTGTTCAATGTTGCAATAATAGAGCCTAAAATTCTAAAATTCCCAATATATTTCTGTATCTACCACAATTGAAGAATTATTTGTACTTCTACTACGTGTGCCGAGGTAATCACCCAAATATTTAATTCAATCTAAGAGTAAAAAATTGTGCAATTGAGTAACGAGGGACCCTATAATTATTGCCAGTGGAGGATTTCGATCGAAAACACATTGAAAGTCGCCATGGGGGAACTTTAAAGTCTAATTGAACAAAATGTCTTTCCGGTGGTTGGGTTCTGTTAGCCTAACGTTAAGCTAGCAGAACCCACAATATCTCCATTGAAAAAAAAAACAAAAAATTCTGTTACAGAGTACAAAATCAGCCTGAAATTATGGCCATTCAATGAATATTAGAATTCAAAGTAGTCCTACTAGCTTAACAGGGGTAACAACTTTTATCAATCTAGATAAAATGCTATCCTACTAATTATAAAAAACTTCGTCTACCTGGGCTTCAGAATTGGATCCAGAAAGAAATAAAATTTGTGAGTAATGAAAAAATTAGTGGAATAGAAATTATACCAGTCACAATACTTTTGTTGTTATAGGGAAAAATAGCTGCAATTCAGAATTCAAATGAGATATTTGATATTGTAGTATAGCAAAATTTATATTGTTTTTCAATGCACTTAGTTCAATTAAATATACTTCTACGGTATTATATTCTATATCGGTATCATTTCTCTCTGAAATCAATAGCAAAGACCACATAGACAAAGTCGTAAGCAGAAGATAGTGATGAGTCATAGACATCTGATGTTGAATAAAATTAAATAATGAATATGAAAAATTGTTACCCGAAGTTGAATGAAGAGACGGTTTCAAATCCTGTGACATATCTTCACCGTGAATAGCATTAGATTCATTGCTCTGACAGTAACATCTCGCTTGCAGATCGAAGCTTAAGAAATCCATTGTATTAATGAAACGTCCTCCACATAATGCACAATATGACTCTCCATTTACTTCTTGTATGTTATTTTCGAATTTGACATCGTGATAAACAAAGTCAATGTCATCCTCACTTTTTACTAGTTCTGGCTGAAATTCATTTTCTGAGACCCCTACATCGAGTGCGTCGTATTTTTCTTCAGACTTCATAGTGACATTTTCATCAATAGCTTCGATTTCTTTCTTAATGGAGATTACATATTCACCAGTGGCAGGAGCCATTATTGGTTATATTTTGTAGAAATAAATAAAATATCTACTATTGACTTTTCACTCGTAAGTAACTAACGATACAACTCAAACACTGTTTCTTTTAAGTTATGAACCATATAGCATCAGAATATTTGAAGTTTGAAGCACCATATAGAAGTCCTTCTTTACGGTGCACGATGCTTGAAAGGTTAACTGTTATCCTAGGTCTGACTTAGGAAGCAATGTTGCCAACGGAATTTGCACAGAACACTAAAATACTTGGGATAAAATACTATTACACTCACAAAATCCTCGCAATCCAGTGACTTCAGAGAAAAACAAAGTGTTTTATTGCAAAGATCATTTGGATCAAGCACAATGACGATCTATCATGTACATAAGTATACCTATATCTTGAACATCTTGTTTTGTATACCTAAATATGTATATACTTATAAAATCAAACAGGAGAGAAAACTTTCGCTGTCAAAAGGTGTTTGTTATATTTATATATTAAAAACAACTGCTTTGCGTCACCCTCTGTTCAGTGTAACGGCAGTATTTTCTATAAGTACAAGTATTAGTTGGGAGCAGAATTAAACTTAAAAAGGATATAGTTGATCACGAATTCGAATGTCGACAATAAAATAATGATATACCGGAAATATCTGTAATACAAGAACGTGATCAAATGAAATATTTTGAAAAACTTTTAGACAAAGACGAAGAATATATTCCTTCTACATTAGATTTTTCTGAAAACCTTGAAGAAGTATTTGTTGTGTGTCATAAAGACGAAAGAGTAACAGAAGATCCATTGAGTTTTGGAAATAAAGATCAATATGTGGTAATATCAAATGAGCATAAGGCTGTGCCGGGTAAAATAGTAAGCGGATAGAGTGTTGACATGTAACGTATGACTACTTGTAGTTGAAACAAATACTAATGTGTTTGTATTCATAGAAGCTCTATTGCGACAAAGTTTCAAGTGATTTTGCATACTATACCCATTAAAATTCTTAACTGGTTTGTTTCCTTTTACGCTCGGCTCACAGGAGATATGTCCTTATAACACTAAAATGCAGAGTAGCTTATAGTGATAGCTCATTTTAAAGGTCTTCAAACACAATCCTCAAACTACCTAATCATATAAATTATCACTTCTGACATTAATGATTTATGACAGTCACACGTGTCATGTGTCACAGCACAGAACGCACAATACATTGAGGCAGACCATAGATATCCAAACAAATGTTAAAGTCTACCAAACCTATCCAGGTCTACAAATTTCATGCTTTTCTATGAATATTTTTGAAAATCACTTATTCTTGTAGCTTATAAAACAGCATTTGTTTTATATATAGATATAAGCATACTCACAAATATAGCCAACATTTTACACCATTCACACAATTTTTTCTTCTCTTTTTTGATTGTCTTTGCTTCCCTTCGGCGCAGTAAACCAATTCACACAATTGAATCAAATAAAATACGTCAGCTGTGAATTTGATTGTTTGTGAGATTGTCAATTTAAAAAATCTTGTAACTGTAATAGCATCTTTCTAAAAGCATAGTTTTAACACTATCATGAAATACTTTGTCACTTGTGATTTTTTAACTACATTTGACAGCATATTGAAGCACGTAATGACATTATACTGAGGGGATTTTTTATAGCTTGTCATGAGATGCTGTGGGATTTTTAGATCACCATTTCTTGTATTATGACTGTGATCTGAAGCAGTCTTATCATATAATTTATTGTTTTGCCTAACAAATGAAATACATTTGAAAATGAAGATGGATGGGGCTGTCAATATTTTTTGTCTATAAAAACGGGCCGGCAGCTATCCCGGAAATACATATTAAAGATTAGCCTTATGATGCATTTTTGTGCTATAAAGACTTTGGATATATAGGCCTCCCCTGGATTTTCTCAAAAATGTCTTAGGAAGAGAGTACTGTGAAAGCAAAACCCGGAAATCAACCAAAACAGATTTTAGGATGGTTGGGATTTGGAAATAAAATAAAATTATTATAATTTTGACAACTGTATTATTTACTGGTACACAAAAGATAAAATTTTTTCAACACATTGCAATCAACATTAACAAATAAAATATACATACAAACATAAACAGTATAAACTCGCATAAATATTGATTTAAAATAGATGCAGCACAATGTAAAAATAAAATTATAACAATACAATGTAAATATGCAGCAAGTGAAATAAATACAACAAAATAATATTCATAGAAAACAGATTGGGAGTTCCTTAGGGATGAGGACTAGGACCCCTATTTTTTGTGTACTTCAGAAAAAATTACATTCAACATACTAGTATGTTAGCACAATGGTACCATAATGAACAAAGGTCCATACAGTCAGGGTACTTTATACCTATCAATCTATTTAAACAACAAATACCAGGTCAAGTTGAAGGAGTATAAAATAAAAATTTCTACATAATTCACCAGACAAATGTCAAATATTGGGAGCTGTACATTCACAAACTATTGTGTATTTCAATCAATTCAATGCAATTCAATTTGAAACTAATTGTGAATTTTATCATAAAGTTGAAAATGAATATCTGAACGTATGTCACGATGAAAAGGCTTGTTTCCCAGTATGAAGTCTTTCATGTATCTTTAGTACGTCACTTCGAGAGAATGCCTTCGAACATATTTTACACTGGAATGGTTTTTCTCCTGTGTGAATTTTTTCATGGCGTTTCAGAGTTTCCTTTTTAGTGAATGTCTTTGAACAGGTTCCGCATTGAAAAGGCCCTTTCCAAATATGACTTTTTCCATGCGCTATCAAAGAAGCCATCCGAATGAATGATTCAGAGCAGACCCTACATTGAAATAGTTTTTCTTCAATGTGGGTTTTCTCATGGCGTTTCAAATGAAATTCTCTATTGAACGTCTTTGAACAGAATTTACATAGAAACGGGCTTTCCGCTATATGAGTTTTTTCATGTTGTATCAAATCACTATTCAGAACGAATGTCTTTGAACATATTTCACAATGAAATGGTTTTTCTTCACGATGAGTTTTTTCATGACGTTTCAAGTTACACATTTTGTTGAATAATTTTGAGCAATAGTTACACTGAAATAATTTTTGGTCGCTATGAGTCATTTCATGGCATTTCAAACTGTGAAGCCCATCGAACGTCTTTGAACAGATTTTACAGCGAAATTTACTCTCCCCGGTATGAGTTAACTCATGGTATTTCAATCGATAATTTCGAGTGAATATCTTTGAACAGAATTTACACCGAAATGATTTTACTTCTGCATGAAGTCTCTCATGGCGTTTTAAAGAATGATTTTTAGTGAATGTCTTTAAACAAATTTCACACTGAAATGGGCTTTCCGCTGTACTACTTTTTTCACGGTTTACCAAATCATTATTTTTGGTGGATGTCCCTGAATAGATTTCACACTGAACCAGTTTTTCTCTAGAATACATTTTTTTATAACATTTCAAGTCACGTTCCTGACTCTGAAATAAATGTTCCCAGGTATGGCTTTTCTCATGATGTTCCAAAACACTACTTTGAAGGAACGATTTAGAACACATACTACACTGCAACGGGTTGTTCACCTCAGTATGAGAATTTGTAACTCCTGACGTGTTCATAGAAGAACTTTTACAGATTTTGCTGTTAACTTTTTGCTCCTCATCATGATCCTCTTCGCGGCTTCCCAAATTTCTCTTTTCTGTTGAATTTTTTGTGAAGGGTTCATACTGAAACTCCTTTCCATTTACAGGTGATGACATATCTTCATTCGTGTCAACGAAAACATCTCTCGAATCTGTGAAAAAATAACACTATGAATAAAATGAATTTTTGTTTCATGCAAAAAAAACAAACCAATATCAAGACAAAAGTTTCATCACCCGGAATAAAATTCACCACTGTTAAGCTAGTAGAGTCACTTTGAATATTTAAATTTATTTTTTAGCTGTAATTTTAGACTAATCTTGTACTTTATTCCAGAATTTTTTAATCTCCATTCAATGGATGTTTTGAAAAACACATTTAATCGAATCAGGCCAAGTCCAACTCATATATTTCAAGTTAATATTGGCAACATACTGTCAAAATCATTTCTCTCTGAAGTCCACATAGACATTATTAGCAGAATATAATAATTTTTATTAATCGTTCAAGATCATACACCTGATATAGGACAAGTCATAAGATGTATATACACAGACATATATAGGTACACATAACTATATCAACTTGAACATATCGTCCATACAAACAAGCAAACAACAAATCTAAAAAACTATGAATTAGCAAAATATTCACAAATGTCATAAAAGCAGGACTCCACAAAATATTTTTTCAATCTTGTTTTGAATTTATTAACATTTGCTTCGTTTTTTATATCATTTGTGAGATGATTGAAAAATCGTATTCCATTTTATTTAGGACTGATTTCGTAAAGTCACCATGCCTCGTAGCATGATCATGAGAGTCAGAATTTTTTGAGAAGCTCTTGATGTTGAGTTTAACATATGTTACAGTTTTATAAATGTAGA
>WOGP01007381.1:0-11797 GCA_015342065.1 Leptinotarsa undecemlineata
CGAAAAAATTATTCAGCTAGAGATTTATAAATTAATATATGGGTTTTACTAGCGTTTAATGAAAGACGATACATACTCAGGCATTTATGAATTTTTTCCATGCTTGACTGGACAGAATTTTTGGTTTCAGACCATGTATTTTCGTTGAAAATAACAACCGTATCATCAGTGTATGATATAATTCTTAGTTTTGCTTTCAAACATAGTAGAGGGAATTAATGTATGCTTGAAAAAGTATTGGGCAAAGAACGGTTTCTTGGGAGACCTCATTTTGACTACTCTCATCTTCAAATCAATTCAATGACTTACACAAGTAGTTTTGAGTTACAAATATATGTTCCGGCCATAAATATATGGGATTTTAGGACTACATCCACCTCTATTGGTTGGAACTGGCAAACTGAAATTTTTGTACAAGGCAAGCATATGTGGAAAATATTTTTGTCAAAAAACACTTTGCGGCGAAAATCATACAGTAAACTGTATTAGTTAGTTTCAAAGACACAAGCAAGTAATAACGTAAGTTGGCTTTTTCTGGTATAATATATT
Organism: Leptinotarsa undecemlineata; assembly: GCA_015342065.1. NCBI lineage: Eukaryota > Metazoa > Arthropoda > Insecta > Coleoptera > Chrysomelidae > Leptinotarsa > Leptinotarsa undecemlineata. The sequence goes on from WOGP01007381.1 coordinate 550, forward strand.
AATTCACCTTTAAAAAAACGTTTCCAGTAGTTCACACCGGTGGTGTTGAGAAAAATGGGAATATAGGTATCTACACTATTAGAAATACATTTTTTAAAACAGTGAGCACAAGACCATTTTGGTGGAGAATTGTATAGTTATTATCGGGAAAATCTGGCATATTTGTTTCTTATATTTTTCTCTAATCTACTGGATTTCCAAAGAAAACTATATTAGAGCGTCATTGTATGTTGCATACATTACAATCAGTGTGACTGATTTAGTGGTACGCTAACGCCATAATAGACACGTACGAGAAGATTTAAGGCAAATTAAAAATAATTGAAAAAGTTTCAAAATTTTCGTTTTTATATAATGAAAATTATGGCAGATGCAAAAACAAAGCTTTCAAAAATCAGGCTTGGAACAAAATTTCCGTAATTTTACAATACTCGGGTATTTTTCTAGGGTTGATTATTTAAAATTTGATTGACTAGGTAAAAGCTTAAATGGAGAAAAGGAAAATTCATTGAGAGTGATGTGCAACTTTTCCTGAAAACTGATTCCGAACTTTATGCGGATAAAATGCCAAAGTCTGAAAGTATATTATACTTTCAACTCTAATCTTTGACCAAGTTGCAATGAAATTAAAAGGAAAGGTGTAATATGGCCGTGTTTACTATCACTTCGACGTTAACATAAAGTGTAAATATACTGGTTTATCCAAATTAAATTGATAAATTTATTATTACTGGCTATATAGATAATTTAAATTGTAAAACTAGTACCACGTTTCAAACTTTTAGATTCGAGAAATAAAGATGAGTACCTACCTAACGCACTTTTGGCTTTTCGAATGAAATGCTTTTTTCCATACCTGTAAATATTTTTCTCTGAAAGAAAATGATATTTTAAATAGTCAGTTTTCGTGAATATAAAAATAGAAGATTTAGTGTATAAATATCAGTTATGAATTTAAACAATTTGGTTTGAAATGAAGAAATATTTGTTTAAATTTCCACTGAATACCTAGATTAATATCAAGTGAAATTATCCTGAAAACGTGCATTTAGTTCTCGGTTTTCATTTGATCGTCAGCAGAGAGCAGCGCGCTAAAAAGCATTAATATAAATACATAAAAAAAAATTAATCTTTATTTTTCAGTTAAAAAGCATAAATGTATGAATACATACATATACACTCCTGGTGTAATGAAATAGGATGTCGTACTACGATGGGACATAGGACGTCCTGCGCTGATTAAAACTGATTCGCAATTAATGAAATTCAACAAGAATTCTGTCACTGATATTTCTAATATTATTTTCTGTGAAACTACGAACTTGAGAAGGGTACGTGCATCTACCCTCTTGAGTAGTTATTATCTCATCCGGAATAATTTTGAATTATTTTTTTAAAGATATTTTATTTTAGATACATGTTTTAAATTACGGAAAGCCCTTAACAGAATTCTTATAATATTTCGCAGTTTTATACATAATATTTTGAAGTGTCAAATAAATAAAAGAGTTTTTTCGTAACGAGTATGGCTTTCCTGGCTGAACGGAAATACTGTTAGGATCTTTCAATAAGGAAGTTTTTTACCGAATTTTTTTACAATTTCAGTAGGTTGAACTGAAAATATTTATCTATAAAGGGAATTTTTATAATTATATTGACTGATTATTGGAGATACAGTGTTTGAATATATAAACAAAATATGTATAAATGACCAAACTTATATTTTGAACAATAGGATTTCATTGTAAAAATGTATCGTTTTTTGACACGAAACCTTATTAGTGTCGGCACCCTAGTGACCCGACTTAATTGACGCGGGTAGATGCAATTAACTGTACGTCACCTATTCTTTGTTTATCAATAAAATTGCTACTATTTAGAATAACGGTTCGATACGAATTATAAAAGTAATGATTATTATACAATAAGAATTTTACTGTAAGGATTGTCGTCTTTTTTTCGTGAAGTCATGTGAATCGGTGAGTAGTAGCAATTCATTTGTCTGTTCGGTCTCTTGTATCTGTTAATTGTATTGGTAAGTTTCATTTGATTTACATATTCATTTGAATGGTCTCAGTAGGATAATCATATTATCAAATTGAACTTATGCATTTCTGTCGAAGCATTCATGTCATTTTTATCGCTATTGGGAAAAAGCGTTTTATCGATGTAAAACTCTGGTTTGGTGGTCTACCCTTCAATTTGTTCATTATTTTATCAGTTTGAAGGATATAATTGAAATAATAAACTTGTTCATCTTCTACTCACTTTTAATAATTCCCTTATTTTTCACTTCACAAAAAGTTGCTACAGGCTTTCATTTCGTTTTCTACAAAATAAATACATACATGTTTTTTTATAAATAAAAAGGCCTTTCAGTCAAGTAGTGAAAAATATGTCAATCAATCGTTTATTTTGTTTCCTGCATCTTAAAGAATTTGCCATTTGTTTATCTAGTTAACAGATTTCGTTTAAACAATAATAATAAATGTATCAATGACGTACACCTTATTTGGATCAGCTTGTATACTTGCAATAAAGTTATTAGATATATTCAAAATTTGATGTTTGGTCAAGGTTGGCGAAAAGTGAAATATTTTCAAATTAACGCATTCCTGATAATGTTTTCAAAATATGCCCATTATATATGGGGTCAACATTGCTTCGCCGGGTTTTATAGCTTACATAAAGAACATAAAGAGCCAGGAGGGTTTTTAGAAGTAGCATGATTGTCACTATTAGCTTCCTAATATTACTACTGCAAAATGTATAACAAATAGTAATTATTTCAATTTAATGTCTAGATATAAAAAATGACCCACCAATGATGTGGACGCAATAATTAAATATAAACCTGTTGGTAGATTTTACTTGATTTTATATGAAAATGATTCCTCCAATTTAATACAACAATAATGTGAATATTACCATCATGCTGCCCACATATTCGTGGATGAAATAATAATCAAAAGTAATTAAAATATTTTTCTTTAATTTTTTTGGTTTCCGAACTGCGATAAAAACTGTTATTTCTTGAGATCGACAAAATTGTTTCAAGTAATTTCAGATATGAAATTAACCAGTGTTGATTCCTGAGTAGCTTATGACATTTTCATTCGTTTAAGAGGTACTCGAAGCAAAAAAACATAAACATGAATATAATCGCACCATTTTTGATCTTGAATATATCGAACTTCAATAATATTATTTTACAATGTTTTTTATTATTTTTTACAATATTTTCTCAACTGGGTAAAATTTTGAAAAAAATATCAAAAAAAAAAGAAAATTTCGTTGTTCACCAAGTTTTTGCAGTCATATATAAGTTAATTTCTTATGAAGAAAATTTGTTTTTTTTTCATTTTCCATATTATTTCTTATTTAATCACAGGAATTAGATGAAATTTAGAATATTGTTGTGACAATGCATATTGTTCAATAAAAGGAATACAATATTATATTTAAATTTGTTATATGTTAGCCAAACTCTGCGAACAGAGGTGGTATCTTCTTAGAAATAGATACGTTGGCCTGTAAAGGAAAATAAGGACTACTACTCAAAAAATGGGAACTCTCACCATCACCTGACCGTTCTATGAGTCTATGAAATATTTGGACCCGTTTTTAACAACCAGGAGGTTTCAAATATTCACTGCTATATAAAATATGTAATCTGCAATGAATTCATTTGTAGGTTGCGAATGACGGATCATATAATTATTCCACCGAGGGAAAATTCGGAAGAAATTGTAGAAATGACTATGTCTGAATATTCGGATTCTGAGAACGAAATACAAGAGAAAAAATTGGAAGATACACAAAAAATGAAATGAGTGAAATGAACAGTACAAATCCAAGTAAAATGAGCTCGCCAACACAAAATGAATCGTATCAAAAACGTATTACAAATTTATTTGCTGCTAATGAGATTCGAATGGCCGATATGATCCACTTGTTACAGATAATCCAGATGATCAGTACTTTGTTAACAGCCTGGTATCAGATATGAGCATTTTTAGTAAAGAAGAAAGGATTTGGTTGAAGACAAAATTCTAGAATGTAATGGCAGATTTGCTGGAAGAAAAAATGAAGCATTCTCAGTGACTATAAAATTCTTTCAGAATGAACGCACGTTGGTGAATTGGCTCGCTGAATCACCAAATGTTGATTTGATTAATCAACTTAATATGATATGTCAAGACCTAAATCTGTTCAATAAACATGATCGTACGTAAACTTGAAGCATGGTTTCTTTACCTATTATTGGATAAGATAATTTATTTTGATAGAATGCGTGTATATTTTTTTAAATCTAATAGATATACAAATATACATTCATAATGCAGTAAAATAATGTTTGAATAATTAAGATGCCTTTACGTTAGTGTTGGAACAATTGTACTTTTGTATCAGAAAATTTCATAAACCAAAACGTATTTGTTCAAAAATTGCCAGAAAATGATGCCCTTTGTCAATATTTTTATTAATTTTGGTTAACAAATAATCTATGGCTTTAATGTTTTTCTCAAAACAATATAAAAGTGATCGAGGTACCCGTTCAAATATTCCCAATCCAAATTCGTCATCTTACCACAAGAGAATTATCGGTTATTATTTGAACTAACGTCAAATACTGACCAATTTTCGGAAAATCATGTTCCATATCTAATCGTGTTTTCAGTAGCAGTGATTTTAGAAATACCAAACCAGCGTTTGTAGTGTAGGTACCGTGTAGTGAAATGCGTCACACTTATTGTGTGAAATTTGTATAATTATTATTATCGTGGATAATGTTACAATTTTTTTCAAATCAGTGTATTCATATTTTAAGGTCACTTTATGTAATTTGCCTGAGCTAGAACCCTTTGTGACTTTAATTTTTCTCTTGAAAAATTTGAAAAGAAGCGACCAACTTCAGTATTCACTTATTACGAGATTGATTAATTAGAAAATGTACGGTCACAGTATATAATTTCCAGTTTCCACTTGAAAAATGATTTAATAATTGACTCTTCTAAATGACACACTTGGAAATCAACACAACTGTCTTACTCAAACGTTACGAACCATAATATATATTAACCATAATATATTATTAATATATATTAACCGTTGTCAAAAATTCAGGTTAGTAGCGGTTAGAAGTGGTTATTATTGGAACATACTCTTGGCTGGCCTGTCACCTAGTGTCAGATGTCACTGATGTCAGACAGTGAGAGTCATAATTTTATTGTGATGCCAATGTTATCATATATATATATATATATAGACTTTATTATTTTTTAACATCAGTGAATGAATAGCAGTTTGTTAGTAATAATGTCATTGTGAAGTGTGTGTGTATTTCCGTGATTTCGTCTTACGATTTGTCGACTGGCAAACTGGACTCATTCATAATTCTCATTGATCTTCTTGTTACTGCAAACAATATTCAAAGTTAGTCTTTTAATATGTAATTGGAAATGGAACCCTAAAAGTTGATTTTAAAGCTCGTGAATTGTTTATGTTGGAAGATCTAGATGAGAGTACCTGGTTTTTACTGAAAAATAAACCATGGCATATTTGTTGACAGTAATCTCAATAACAGGGTCTATCCTGTTAACACCGTTTTTGATGCTTCTAGTGTGTATAATCTTTTTAGCATCAATCGGCCAGTCATTAGGAATAAGGAGATTATATGTTAAAATCCTTCTTATGATTTTTGAGGTGAGTTTTTCTCTTTTTTTCATTGTTTCTCAACCTATTCCACCTCTAGATCCCTAGACTTAATAGTTCCTTGCCAATGCCTGTACAACAACAAATGTTTTTCAAAGTGAAACCAAAAATTTTTAAAACAATTTCAATTTCCCAGAACCGGCACTTACAGACACACATCAATGTGTGATATTTTTGCGGAATATTTTCGAGGATATTGTCTCGTGAAAGTTCCCGCTAATTGTAACAGAGCGAATTATATAATGATAACTAACAATGGACTTTTTGGAATGGGACTTTTGTCACTGTTCCTAGTTCTTGTGTGACATTATTTTCACACCTTAGGCAGCATGCAAAAACTTAGTATTATGTACATATCTCAACAATTGCAGACAGTTTTCATATATTCTATGGCATGTTTGGAGACACTAGATTTCTCGGATATTTTGTGTTCTTCGAAACAAGTTACGAGTTTTAATGTCTCGCTTAGTCTAACAGTCTGTAACAGTCCTCACAGCTTATTTCTCATAATTCTCCAAGATTTTGTCTAATTTAAACGAACCTAAAAAACCTTGCAGTGATCAAGGGGTTTTGAAATGAGTGTTTCAACGAAAACTTGACCCCCTGTAAGTCAGAGACGGACGTATAATCGAAAATTTGAAAGCACATGTCAATTTTTATTTCTAGGGGGACTAATTCTGATATGGAAATCATACCCGAAACTTCACCCCCCTTGCGGTCAGCAACTACCCTCCTATTTTTTTCAATAGGATGGGGGATCGATGGGAATGGGAAGGATGTGGAGGTCTTTTGTCCCTCTATTACCTCTAATTCTTTTCTGAATTGGTTTATTCATTATTGAGAAATTAAATGTTGAATGTTTTATTTAAGAAAAAATAGAAAATTCGCTGTCTTTAATTTTAATGAGGAAATCAACAACAAATAATATCAGTGGAAATGAAATCAACGGATAAATTGTTCAAACAATACAGTGGTTTACAGATACGCTTACTATCGAAAGCGTTCCGTACATTATTCAAGATGTCCGGAGTCAGAAATCGGCATTCCCGAACAATTATCTGTCGCAGGTCTCCTAGATTTGTAGGATTAGTAGATTACACTTTCGACTTCAGGTATCCCCACAGAAAGAAGTCCATCGGTGTGAGATCAGGTGATCTACCTGGCCACTCTACTGGACCCTTTCTTCCAATCCAATGCCAATGTCAATGTCTCGCCCGAAAATCAAAATGTGGGGGTGCACTATCCTGCTGGAATGTTATTTCATTTTCTACTAAATTGTCATCATTTTCTAAAATTTTGTAATTATAGGATCTACACAGTCTTGTAATAGATTTGAGTATGTGTCTCCATTGAGATTACCTAAAATGAAGAATATAATATATGTATATAATACAAAAATATAATACAAAATTATAATACAAAATTAATGATAATATATAAATATTTCTTATCCCCCTTCATATATTGGGACCTTTCACCTAAGCGCAAATGTGCTTGTGTTGTGATAGGTATCCCATTTTTAAAAGGAGATTTTTATTCCGTCAGACATTATATATACATTTGATATTTCTGGAGAATGGAGCTTTCAAGTATATGTGTTCAATATAATTTTTCAATAATAAGTTGATTGTAGCGTAGAAATGATTTTATAGCAATTTTGTATTTCTTTATGTCTATAATATTCCTGGACTCGAGTGGTAGTAAATTGAAAAGTTTTGGGCCAAAGTAATATACAGATCTCTATGAATGACTAAATAAGAATAGCTTTGGTTAGTTTGAGCTTCCTCTTGAGGATAATCACTTGGTAATCGAAACACATGTCGAGCTCATAAAATAACGGTCTGGTGTTGGGAAAAAACTCCAGTTATATCCATTACCACACCAACGGATCCAAACAGTGCATCACAAGGAAATTTGATCAAAGATTCGAAAAACCTTACATTTTCTCCAAAGCATTAAAATAAGCTAACAATGAAAAAATCAATGGAGAGATCAGAAACAAAACTTTTCAATAGATTTCTGTCGTAGTTGCTACAGTTCAGGAAATGTTGGTTGAAATTTGAAAAAATCTTTTATTTTCCGCAAAATTTTGAAAATATTCGACAGTGGATAGCTGGGCTGAAAAACTAATTAACTTTTGCCGTAATTGTTATAGTTCAGGAGAATTTGTTCAGAGTATTGAAAATGTCTGAGGTTGAGAAAGACGACCAAAACACGTCTTCACTTTTTGTCATAGTTTCTGTAGTTCATGAAATTTCCTGTGGATATTTTTGAAAACTGCAATACTGAAAAACTGATGAAAACTGAAAACTTATTTTCGATATTTTGAGAAAAGTTTTGGAGAGCTTTACACAGAAATTACCAAAAACATATTTTTTTCAACACAAAAATACGATGCTCAATTGTTTCGTCTTTCATTCATTGATTCCAGCGGTAGAAATTCTATGAGTCTGCTCATAACAAATTCATCAGAAGTGGACATTTGAATTGCATGTCACATTCTAAAAATGTCATTCGAAACACCTTTCCTTGCTTTCCGTGCTCAGATATTGGACAATTTTGTGAAAAATTCAATACTTGAAAAAACTAATTCACTGCACCCATTTTATAAATGGTAACAAACAAATCCCACTAATATAATCCTACATTTCAACCATCAAGCGCATGTAAAATTTAATAAACATTCTTCATGAAGTAACTACCTGATTATAATTAAACGTGTTCTTTTCATTAGATGTAGTGACGAACGATTTGAATAGAGGATAAGATGAAGAGAAATTGAACAAATGAATACACACACTCGTTTCATTGTTAGCTGTCACTGTTTGTAGCGTTGCCTACTCATTTGTTTATTTACACTAATAATTTTCATGTAATATGTTAATTCATAGAACAACGATAATGAATACTAATAGTAGGTTCCTATTTGGAACGGTTTATACAGGGAGTGAGTGTGACTGGTGTATAACAATGACCAACATGTTTTTCAGACTATTTGTTACAGTGGATTCGTTTTCACTTGGTTTAGTTATTGATAATGGTTTCAATGAAATCGTAAAATGGAAATAATGAAAGCTATCAGGACGTTTCTATTGTTTGTATCGACAATCGTCATCGGGTGATAACTGGACTATTATGAGCCTATTTATAGATCAATTGGGCAGTGTCACCTCTCCCCACTCTCTCCTTTCTCTCTTCGCTATAAACTGTTATCCCGCTTGATCAGAGACAATGGAAGTCCTAACTAGTAACATTCACTACTTTCTAACAAAAAAATCATCAGTTCCAGTCTTTTATCCTTCATTTGAACGAGTACTATTCAGTATTCGTTCAAATAACTACAGTTCTCCCTATATGAATTTCAATGTTTGGAGAATTTATATTAATTCCTCCAATATTCGAAAACTGGTGATCTTGTCTTTGAAAATTTTGGATTCTTCACAGAAGTTGTTACATTATTATCTAAAAAAAACATCATAATTATCCTTTTTGTTCACTTCATATGCGGCTGAACTTGGTTCTTCGGGTTGAGCCCACATAATCCCCAAATGAACTAATCCCAACGCAGTTGTAATAACGAATCCTACTCCTGTCGCAAAATCGAGGAAAAGTGTGTACAAATCGGATATAGCTGATGTTCCGTTTGAATCCGTCAGTTGGTAGTTTCTACAAAATCGCTTCTGACCAAGCCCACAAAAACAGGTAAAATAAGAATTCACCCACATGACCCTTCAAGAATTCCAAAAGGTTCGACCAGTTTGTGGATCCAAACTGTTACAAAATGGGCGACTCTCTATCCACAAACACGATCGACAGTAGAACAGGGAATTTGCAGCCAAAAAGTTTGCTTAATCATAGCAATTACTATTATATTAACTCGATTTTGCAAGCCCTGATCACTTGTCCATCACTTGATAACTGGCTGAGCAAAGACATCTCTTCGAACGAGGAGAGGAAATCCACTCCGGTTATAGTTGGAATGGGTCGTTTTGTGAAGCAGTTTAACTACTCACCTTCCAACACTGGGACGGAAGACAGGAGAGTGGGTAAAAATTCCAAGAACGACCAAACAGTTCCTAGATTTTTCTTTCGAACAGTTTGAATGATAAAATATTGGAGTTGATGGACATATTCAAGTGCAACACTGAAGATGGAAAACCTCTTGTTGACTCTGCTACGGGCAGTGATTCAAGTGTGGAAGGTTGTTGGATCGAAAAATAATTGATATATAAACAGAAGAACCAAATTTGCTAATATATCGATAAGTGACATCGTACCGGAGAGCACATTACTGGGAATATCCAGCATTTCTCAACATTGAGAAAGTTAAAACCGTCAGAGAAGCGCTTGAGGTAGTCGTCTCCAGAAACAAATTAGAAAAGCAAGTTATATTCTGCGAACCTTCTGTTATCCTCATTATTGCTTTCGTTTATAATACTCCTGTTCTAGATGTGAATGGCTTGAAGAATCGAATAATTGACAATTGCAATGTCAGGAGGAATACTCCAGGTATATTTGAACGTATCAGAATATTTGCAGTCGTGTATTTTATCATGGAGTAGACATTTTGCTCATTTACTTTAAGGTTGAAATTGTGTATAATATTCTTTTGGTTTTTATTTTATATTGTTCACGGATAGTTTTCTGAAGTGGTTTTTTACTCAAAAACGAAGCTTGATATGAAGAAAACAAATCCATTGGATTTATGTGATGATTGTCAGATCATTAATCACGTAAGGTGCAATTGCCTGGGAGTTGAAGGCCTCACAGAAAATGGTCCAGGTGAAGCTATCTGGCTTACAGAGACAAGTTCGTCTGGCCATCAGTAGTTCCATCAATACCACACCATTCGTAGCCATGGAGATCCTTCTAGATCTACTTCTCTCCACATTTTTCTGGAGATAGAGGCTAGATGGACTGCATATAGACTTGTGCACATTGCCAATTGCACAAATCGATTTAATGCAGAGTACAAGAAACTATTGGTTGACACTGGAAGTCACAACATTCTAGAAATGACCTCTGACTTTATGCCTCCAAGTGTCAACTACGAACTGCCTCATAAAGTACTATTCTCGAGTAGAGAGGACTGGATCCTCCGGGATAAGGACAGTTGCAGATAGTTGTTGGTTTACAGGACAGAGATATCAACCTGCCTAGGAACCTATGCGACTGTATTTCAAGCGAAAATTTACGCTATTGAATTAGGTGTGGAGAGATTTGAATAATCCAACGTTATACACAAGTCAATAAAACATTCTTGGATGTTCAAGCGGCGTTGGAAGACTTAATTGATTGTCTCTGGTCTAAATTCTTGGCCATAGTGGCCTAGAAGGCAATGATAAGACAAGATAAGATAATATATTCATTGACCTTTAAAAATTACATAAAAGTTTATGAGATGAATTCACAACATAATTGTGTAGGTACGTCAAGACTGAGGTGCAGATATAAAAATTTATATAAAATTTACAAGGTCTTCCAACGGTGACACGAAATCGCAGTTGGCCCCTAATGGTGAATCCACTTGCTT
>WOGP01007382.1:0-11796 GCA_015342065.1 Leptinotarsa undecemlineata
AATACTGCCTGTTTTATACACAAATAACAAATATTATCAAGAAACACTAAAACGATTTACCGAAATATTCTTCAGTCCCGGTCCGTCACGGCATCCCGTCCGAATAATTAAATAAAAAACAAACGCAGTCGTACACCAACGGAGACCAACTGGAGGCTAGCCTCCTCTAACGCTATAATTTCTGTAACTGAAATTACAAATCGGCACGTACGTCGCTGGTTAGATCGGTCTCGTGGAGCCTGTGCGTTTGAGTTTTGTTGATGATGATGAGTGAGTGATAGTGTTTTTTCGGGCATATTATGGATATATATTAAAAATTTATGGTAAAGTAATGATACCCAAGCATTTTTAGAAAAAATTATCATAATTATTTGTCAATATCTTTTAATTTATTGCGATGAGTATCCTCAAATTTTATGGGGAGGCTAAGGTCCCTTGCCTCCTCTGACTAGCCGCCGCTGGGTTCCCCAATATCCCCAATATCCCAATATCAATGCAAAAGTACATCAGTTGGTGAAACGCGCGTCGATAAGAAGAACGGCTTCGTCTGAAATAATTCTTGAGAAAAAAACAAGACGAGATTTAGAAAAGGGAACATGAAGATCTAAGAAGACTGTGGTTTACTCGACACAGTAGAAACTCCTGGAAGTTTTAAAGTACACAGATCATAGTAACCGTTTAGCCACCTAGAGTATTTGCATTTTTATACTGAAATAATACAAGTGTTGAATATGGAGAAAGCAGAAAAGAATTTCCATCAAAGACTTGTGTTTTGTAGTTGTCACTTTTTACCACAACCAACCTATCATAAAAAATCTTTCACATCTTATGACTTTAAACAAATCATAATTTTATATTCGATGGATCTTCATGAAGTAACGGTCCAATCAATCATAAAATTAAAGGAAGCTACGACTACAAAGCCACTTGGCTTTGTGGTAATTCAAGTAAATTCTTTGGTGTGCCATAACTAATTAGAATATGGTATTCAAATCACTTGATAAAGCTACTGTGTTAGCGAAACATATACATATATTTTTAAATAAAGCTTATGGAGATCAAATCGTGAAGTGTACTTTATGAAAAAAAAGCCGGTTAATAACTTTGCGGCTAGGTAGGAACGAAAGAAATAGCTATGTTGCCTACTATTATGTATCGAAAAAATTCACTTTAAAAGGGCTGGAGAAAAAACCAACCTAAATTGTACGGTATTTCAAGATAAAAAGTCTTAAAAATGAAGAAACCAAACTTTTCGAAACAAGGTTGTTTCGAAAGATTTGCCTTTTTAATGTCATGTGTTTCTGTAGTTCTATATCTCAATAAATATTCATTCTACTGTGTCGTGCTAAAAATTCTTTTTAATCAATCATTGATTATTTGGAAGATATTTAGCCTCTGATAACATACTTACCTTTTATGTACTGTTTGTGTATGATAGTTTGTTTTTTTAAATTGTTTCTCATATTTTTGTATGTTTGTGTGTTGTGATATTTTGTAATTACTTCTGAAAGTGTGATAGTATATCACTAAATAATTTACTTAATATCTTTTAAGACCAAATGACTTGCTATGAATATGCATATGCCAAAACAGCCCGACAAGTTAACCACGCATTTGGCAATGATAGAGTTAATGAACGCACTGTTCGACGATGGTTTGCGAAACTTCGTTCCGGAGAAGATGAGGCCCTAAGTGATCGACCAAAAGTAATCCAGGATCCTGGTGGAGACTTACGTATCACAAACGGAGCGTGGGATGACGGAAGAACTGGGCGTCAACTCTCTAGCGCTTTTTGATCGTATAAAACGTATTGAAATGGTCATAAAGTGAGTGCCTTCTCTTTTGCGCAATCAGAACGATCCGTTTTTGAGTCGGATCCTCACATCTGATGAAAAATGGATCCTCTACGACAACAGGAGACGTTCAGGACAGTGGTTGTACACAGATGAGCCACACAGGTACATCCCAAAGGCGGCAGCCGGCACTGGTCAACAGAAGAAGTCCGATCCTGCTCTATAACAACACCCGTCCGCACGTTTCAATAATCACAGTCTGAAAACTAAACGAGTTGGACGTTGAAGTTCTGCCTCAAGCACCATACTCCCCAGACCTCTCGCCAACCGACTACCACCTTTTCAAGAATTTCGGTAACTTTCTCACCGGTAGAACCTTCGCCAATCAGGACCAGGCAAAAACGGCCTTCGTCTATTTCATCGAATCCCGAGCACATAATTTTGATGCTAACGGAATTAATCGACTTGCGTTACGTTGGCAAAAGTACACTGATTCTAATGACACTGTTTCGATGAAATTGAATTAGTATTCACTGAGATATTACAGTTTAAAATAGACCCATAAAAACGGACAGAACTTTTGAAACAATGTAACACTTTGTAATTTTTTCCTGATAATATTCTACGCCTTGAATATAAACTTTACAAGAATGGATGGATCGAATATCACAAAACTAGGTTCACAGAATATAATCTTTCACATTCAACAAAACAATAATACCAAGTCCGGAAATCTCAAGGACATGGCAATCATTGTGCACAAAGGGCCATCGTCATTTGAATGCACTTGGTCCGGCAGATCTCCCAACTGCAATTCCAGTTTAAAGAGGTCACTGGAGACGTTAACAGATAGTAAAAGTTGGCGAACATCGAAAGTGATACCAAAGAAAAGTTGAAGGATAGACAGGCACAGAGAAAGTCGGATGTATATATAGAACAAAACAAAGAAGGTGTTAATGCAGTTCGGCTGAGGGCTGAGACGCTGTTACCACCTGACCAAAAAAGAAGAGAAGAGCGAAGAAGGAAACAGTGGCGGACTCGTTGTTACAATTGAAACGGGTCAAAGTACAAGTTATTTTGGTTTCATTGGTTAACATTATGATTTCGATTATTAAAAATAGTAAATTGATGAAATCAATTTAATTTTTGATTTAAATTCCGTCAAAATATGACAGACATCCACAAAAATTCAGTGGGACATGGTACAGGAATAATTTTTGCTTAAAATGTTGGTATCATCATGAATTAGGACGAAGCTTGTGACCTGAAGAAGTCGGTGCAAGATCAAATATGTGAAATATGTGAAAAAAGTTATGTACAAAATGTACAAAAATTGGCATTTGGATTGTTTTCATACAGTTTTATTGCAGTTCTTCAGAGCATTTTTTGTAGCAATACTCGTCAATATTTTCCAAGCCTCCGGAAAACACTATTGCCTCATGAACCTATCTTTTTCTTGAAAACCATTCCCACAATTCTGTTTTCTGTACTAGATTGTAGAGTCTAGATATTGTTTGAATGTTGAGGTACCCAAGTCAAATGTTACCGCATTTGAATACAATTGATTTATCCAACTTGTAAGACTTCTTACTACTAATTTTGCTTATAAACTTCAGAAAATACAAAAATACATGAATTTCAAATGGAAATATACTCCCTTTGGATGACGTTTTCTATTTTCTGTTTAGAATCCTGATAGAAAGCCAATTAAAATCGCACATAAATATGTAAATATCGATTCAGAATCTTCAGAAATTGAATGACGGATTATTATACAATAATTATCTAACCAAATATATTTATTGAATTTAAATAAATATATTAAATAAATGTTAATAAAATTGTATTCACTGAATACAAGTATGAAAGTCGGTCAGTAAAAACTAATTAATACACTTTATTGCATGATTGTCACTATAAAGGGTTCCATAAAAACCCCAACACGTGGTTTCGCTATACAATAGCTTTCTCAAGCGCTTGAAAAACACATGTCGCGGTTTTTTAAAACCCTTCATAGTAAAAATCATACAATAAAGGGTTTTTAAAATCCTTCATAGTAAAAATCATACAATAAAGTATATTAATTAGTTTAAATATGGATTTTCATCAAGTTTCGCGTGTTCTATTCAATTATTCGGTCAGTTAGTCAATGATTCAGTGAATTTCTGATGGTTTCGCCGAAAACAATGCAATTGATAAGTGACTTGACTCCTAGAGATTTATTTCAATGGATATATCTACAATTTATAATTTCATAAAAGGACACAATTTTGAGGTTTGGGAAACTGAAGAGCAGAATAAGAGCTACGTGTAGAAGGCTTTGAGGCGTACTTCATAGCATTTAATGCAATAAGGTTGTTCTCCCATTTTTTTGTATTTCGAAATATGATTCCTAAACTTGTTTGCATGATTCACCTGGTTTCTTCAAAAGTAATGAAAAAATAAATAATAGTATATAATTCAATACTCGAGAGAATAAAGTTTGTTGACGCGAGCCGAAGGCGCGTGCTGTAAATTATTCGAGCAAGTAATGACAATTTTTTGCGAGTAGAATACTATACTTTCTCTATGACTTACAACAGGAGTATTTTATAATGAAATTCAATAATGAAGGAATTTCCAGAGTAATTCCATAAAATTTCATAGCAAGAAGCAACCTGAAAAAACATTCAAAAATATTTTCTATTTTTGTTATTTCAATCAATAATTTCGAAGAGTTTAAAAATTGAGTGGAAAAACTTTGAGAAAACTACCGTTTTCACTTTCCGAGTTTTCATTTTTCCTTCGAAACTGACGTGTTTTTACCTATTTTTAGATTATCTGTATTGAAGCACTCTTAAATAATCGATTAGAAGTACTGATGCTCAAAAACGAGAAGGCTTATTGCTATCAATGCAAAAAAACAGAAATCTCAAAATTAGAGATGAAATTTCATCAACAGAAGGAGATATATTTTTAGTTTCGAACGTGACTTATTTCAACTACAAATATTAAACGGTAATAATTAGATATAGGGAACATTTGATTATTGTTGAGTTTGCACATTTTTGCATAATTATAAAAACGTTCCCCTTCAAATACAATTCCATAGATATTTGCAGAGTTTCATTTTGGGTTCAATGAATAAATCTTATAATTTCAATTTATGTTTATAGTGTTCAGTACGTTCTTGAGTGTTCATCGAAAACCGTAACACCCACAATGTTTCATAAGCTGATAACGTTCAGTTCAATCTCCTCACACCTCTAGAGCCATTTTCATTTCTTTAATATTCTGGTTTGAATTGGTACTCCATAAGAATGGTCTTTTTGAGTCCTTTCCAACTAGTTTTTTTTTCAATATTGGAGGTGATTTGAAAATAATGCGCTTGATCAGTTGCCATATACACTCATATCTAATTGGACAGGTTTTTCATAAATCAATATTGAAAGTCTAATGTCATTAATAACAAAAATAATTTACACCTTAGCTGGGCGAAATAAACTAAAATTCAACGAACAATACCAAGACACGGTTGCAAAGTACACATACATATGAGCGAGATATTTGAAACGTGTCAATAATGCGAGGTATTTATATACGAGTTTGAAAACCTTTAGAAATATGTCTATTGATACCTTTTAATTTGTTTATTCATCATTGGTGATAATGATGAATTACCCATTAAGTAGTTACCGTATTCAAGGCATATGTACAATAAATATCTTGATAGTAGATAACGTACTCAAAATAGTCAAACAAAAAGTATGGTGAAGAGTTATTCCAAATTTCCGTTTTGTTAACTATATATAGTCCATTGAAAATATTTCTGGGCGTCTGTATGTGCGAGCGCACAATATCACATCATGTTTATTGGACATCATATTGTTGTATTTTCCAGTTATATTATATGTAAAGCCAAGTCTAATATATTTTTTATATTGAAAATCTCGTAAAATATGTACTTATCACGAAATATTTACATCGATTTGAGACGAGCTTGTGGTGTTCAAACATAAGTGACAGTAACAAAATTTGTCGGTATACACCTCGTTTCGATTTTATTTTCTATTAAACGAAAGAATGGCTAAGGCCTCAAAATCCTCTGGAAAATAACCTTGTGTGTTAGACTGAATCATTAAATGTGAAAAGATTCACAATAGGGTCAAAATGAGAATTGAAACTTCCTATGTGTTTATACCACTTCTATTTATAACTACTGTTTCTGCAGTTTCGTCCAACAAGGACATTTTCAAACGGATACAATCATTTTAATTATAATTCTCATTTTTCATTATGATTTCTCACCACGTAGTAACGACTTCATCTATCAATTCATCAAATATTTATTCAACAACTATTACTGACAATTCATCTGATCTATAATGAATTTCAGCTTCATTAATTGGACTATTCTCAAAAGGATGTACGATATTGAGGTATATATATATTGATTTCAATGTCGACATATTTTTTTATTATTGCTCTAACAGTATTACGTAGTCGAGCAAACGGGATATTTTATTCGTGAAAAAGTGTATCTTCCTTTAAAAATATGCAAAAATATTAATTAATATGTAAAAAACAAAAGCAGGTTACTACGACACCTTCTGGGCGTATTCATGAGATGAGAGAAAACGGAAAGTGAGCAGTAACACCAAATTTGCATTTCTTTCACAAGCACCCGGATATCAACAGTGATGACACCTGCGCTAATCCGAAACGGGCACCGGCTTCGGTAAATTAACCGCTACTCGGCACGCCACTGGTAGGGGCGAAGGAAAAGGAGGAGAATGCGCTTTTGCAGCATTGCCAATTCTCTCGACTCGAAACTTCAGCAGTCCCAGTTTTTACACGGTTCACATGCATTATACATACAATGAGAGATCTACTTACATTTATTTTTCAGCCGCCTTAAATGACCCCACTGACCTTGGTGAGGGTCTCGGGATGGAATTCTCCGTTTCGAGCGCGAACTAAGACTGGCCGGCGGAGAGCGGCGAGCCTACTAGGGGATGCTGCGGGCTGCAACCCCGTGATAGATCGAGAAATGCTCGGCGCACGCACTACAACTTCGGTTTTAATTGGGGGTTTTTGCAGACAAGGACTGCTGCTTTCATTTTTTGCTGCTGCCGTTTGTCGCGCCTTCTCACTCTGTGTCACCGGGAGTGGTTCTTTTTGCCTTTTTTACGCGGGTGGCCCACAATGGCGAGAGAACGGCTCAAGACAGGGAAGACGAGTCGAGTATTTAATGGTGCATTATTTGCTCATGTTTTTGTTTCCTACTTTCTTATTAGGTGGGCTATTTTACTAGAAAAAGTTGAACAGCCGCTGCAGAATCCTAACGGATTTGAATACTTCAATGAATTTTTGATGAGGACTGAGGAAATTAACCTTTCACTGACTTAAATTTCTTCTCAATTGTTCCAGGAACTCTTCTCAAACGGCCTTGAGCTGAGTTTGCAAAAGAAACAGAATCAAGAGAGGAAATAAACAACCCAATATACGAAAATTTTATATATATATATATTGCGAGTATATGATGGAAGTCCAAATTTGAGTTTATCATCATATGGACGTAAAATAGACTTACAGAATATACAATATATATAAAAGGTGTCTTCTGCGAATAGTTTCTGCCTACTTCAACATAAATTTCAAGTGACCGACGAAACTTAAGTTGTTCTTCAAATAACTGCGTGAGGACTATTGTTTTTTCCTCTGTCTCTCAAATGTTCCTTGATTTTCGTCAATACTTTTTTAGCCTTCTTATTAATTCTATTTAGCCCCTATCGTAAACCTCTCAAGAGATATGAATTGAGTGGCAAATATATCAGAATAATTGATGTCTTTCATAAATTCATCGATTTTTCGAATAATCTATTAGCAAGTATCTTATGTTATTAGCCTAATTTTATCGAAAATGCCGGTGATTCAAGACAAGGTCATTAGGATACATCACCAGGGATTGTCCTTAAGGAGGAATACCCCCTTCTGTGGTCACTCTTTCCTTGGCGGAAGAGGGGTAAATTCACAAGCTTAGGCAGACGATATGCCATCATGGCAAGGATCAATTAGCTTGCAATATTATAAAAAAAGCTGTATAATATTCACAGCTAGTGCAACAAAGACCAGATGTCTGTAAATACCAAGAAAACTTTGATAGTTGTTTTCACCAAGAAAAGGAGTTTGGGTGATTTAACTCCGCTTGGAAAAGGTTTGATACACATCCAGACTATCTCTATGGACATGTCGAAGTTTCTATGGAAAATTTTGGGACATACATCCAAAAGATTTGCTATTGGATATATGTGATGATTGTCAGACCAATGATCACGAACGCAGCAATTGTTAACCACGGCCCTAATATTCAAGAAGCAGATAGTTGTTGTTTCACAGATGAGGTTCAGGTGCAGGTGTTCAGAGTGGCAGGCCTATGTTAGAGAAATGTTCGACGCGCATAGTACAACTTAGGTATTAATTGGGGTTTCGCACAAAACTTTTTTATTGCTTGTCGCAACTTCACTGCCTGTGTCACTGGGAGCAAAAGCTTCCTTCGCCTTTTTTGAATGGCCCACAATGACGAGAGGACAGCACGAGACAGAGAAGACGAGTAGAGCATTTAAAGGTGCTTAATTTGCTCACTTTTTTGTACTTTCTTATTGAATTTGTTATTTACCAGAAAGGTTAGGACTAGGTATGAATTTGTACCAATGATATAGAGAAATTCCCGTTATTCTAATAATAATAATAATAATAATATAATATTTATTCATCTATGTTGCATACAGAATAGAATTAACATCTCAAAGGTAATGATGAATAAATTACAAATCCACTGAGAGTTTAACCCTGTGCGTGGTTGAATTGACAAACACAAAATTTAATTAAAATAATTTTACATATAATAGAATCACAATCACAGTTGCTCACATAGAAACTTTTCATTGTAACAGTGAAAAAAGTAAGTATTAATATCACAGATTCCCGTACTAAAAGACAGAGTCAAAGGTTACTTGCTACAAATATTTGTTCAAATGTATCACGTAGCCAATAAACTATTCTATTCTATTCTATAAAATAGTAAACAAACAAACACATATAGACAGCTCAGAGCTCACAGTTCGTATTTGTTTGTGAACATACAAAATATTGAAATATTACACATTATACATAGGCATTAATAAACTGAGGAAATGCAAATTTCTACTAAATTGATAATATGAAATACAATATATACATATAAAGAGTACAAGGCAGAGAAGGCTAAGTTCCCGTTATGGTAGTGTGAGATTCGAATTTCATGATTTATAACCGTTTCTTTTCTTTTGTCTTACAACATTGAATTAAATTGAATTATGGACACTCTCTCTAGGTAAGTTCCTTATAAATCTGACTAGTTTACTTTTAAATTGGTTTATACTACGGATCTGTTGGATATTCGAAGGTAAGCTGTTGTATACTTTTCGACCTAAATACTGATGACATTTCTGGCCCACCGATTTATTCACCCGCGGATATTGGAACTGCTTGCGATGCCTGGGACTATAGTCATGGGTAAGTGTCATTAACTGATTTTTGTGTTTATGCTGTCTTATATTAGAATTTTTGTAATACAATTGTCTTACATCTAGTAGTCCCGATTCTTCATAAAGCGTATTACTTGAATATCTCGAGCTCTTAAATAACATCAGTTTTAAAAATCTCTTTTGAATGACTTCAAGAGAATGTAAGTGACTTTTAGATATACCTCCCCATCCAAGTAGTCCATAAGAGATATGACTTTCCACAAGACTGTGTTATATTATCTTTTTTTGTTTCAGGTCAAGAATATCATTCGATTGACGGAATTTATAAAGAACAAATCGAAGTTTTTTCAGAAGGAAATTGATGTGATGGTCCCATTTCAGATGTATATCCATAACTATTCCAAGATATTTGATTTTATTTGCCGACATTATTCGTATATTGTTTTCTAGGAATAGGGAATCAAATTTGGGCATTGTTTTTTCGTTATCAGTGAAAGGTAAGAAATAAGTTTTATCTACGTTGATGGTTAGAAGCTTGTTGTCAAAAAATGATTTCATTAGGGAAAAATCTGATTCTACATCTTCTCTCAAAGTAGGCCATGACTCGCCCTTATAAAATATTGCAGTATCATCTGCAAAGCTAATTATTTTTCCTTTGCTCTCAATGGAAAATAAGCTGTTCATGTATATTGAGAAGAGTATCGGCACCAGCACGGTACCCTGTGGCACACCATATTAAATTTTTTTCAAATCACTCTATGTTTCATTTATTCTAACACATTGCACTCGATTCTCAAGGTAATTTTCAAATAGCAGTAAACATTTGTCTCTTATCCCAAATTTTTCCAGTGTAGACATTGAAATGGTGTGGCTCACGGTATCAAAAGCCTTGGCAAGACCTACGAAAATGACAAGACATGGTCTACTTTCATCTAAGGCTCCATAAATATGATTTGTCAGCTCAATAATAGCATCTTCCGTTGATTTGCCCTCTCTGAAACCTACTGCCTACTGCCTATCAGATAGTAGTCTATATTTATCGAGATAAATGGATAGCCTGACTTTTAAAATTTTCATAATAATAATGATAATAATAGTTGAAGTTTTAGTTGAAGTGTTTGTTGTATTTGAAGTGAAATAAAGTTAAGTTTGATCATTCACTGTAGTCAATTATTGGTCAGCCGACGAGTGAAAACGTAATAATAAATTCAAATATATCTTCATAGTAGTTTTTATATTTTTAAATTTGAAAGGTTTTCCACGTAGTTATAATTTATACACCTTGATTTCAGGGTATTTTTAATATACAATGCCGAACCACCTCCTCTCTTTCTAAGTCTGTCCCGACGATATATCTTATACCCTAGTAATTCTATAGTTGACTCCAGTATATCAGCGTGAAGCCACAATTTTGAGACAGCTATGACATCATATTTATTATATACTCAATTTTTGAAACCAGCAAAGTTCTACAAAATTGATCTAGCATTAATATGGCAAAATTTTATTGACATTCTGTATTATATTCAGGTAACCATACTATATAAAATATAATATATAAAAAAAAGAAAAGTGAAAAGTTACAAGTAGATCAAACTTATAACAGTATTTCCAATACCAATTGGAACAGCTCAGAGAAGGAATTGCCGCCTCAACATAGGCGTCGGCATATTATTTTTCTGTGGTGGTTTTTCAGGTACTTATTCTCAAAATCATAGCAATTGATTACCACATGAAAAAGTTATCTCAACTGAATTTTTCCACCATAGGTAATTATGAAAACGAAATTTAAGGTAGTTGATTAATACAGGCCAAGAAAATTGCTAGCAAAATCAAAATTCTTCTTCGCTATATTAGGATGAGGTGGAATCATCATCGGGTTGAATAACAATCGGATTTATTGAACTTTGCACATAATATTTGTTCTCTTTTTTTTTCTGATTTGATTTGTTCTGATATTTTTGCACTAGACGACGTTCCGCTAAAAAGGTTAGCATCTTCAGGAGAAGCAAATTGATACTGAATCTAAAGACGAGGGTTAGCTGTTTATATACCTAACGTTTTTTGGTCCAATGTGGACTTTGTTAAATGATGATAATCCTAATTGATTTTTCGGTAATTAACTAGTAGAACCACTACCTGCAAATCAATTTGTCAACAATAGATAAAAAAGTGGGCAAATTACCTGCAAATTAATTTGTCAACAATGGATGAAAAAGCGGACAAATTAATTTTCAGGTAGTGGTTCCGCTAGTTAATTACCGAAAAATCATTTAGGATAATCATCATTTAACAAACAAAGTCCACATCGGACTGAAAATTTCAGGTGTATAAACAGCTAACCCTTGTGTTTAGATTCACCATCCATTTGATTCTTCTGAAGATGCTAACCTTGTTAGCGAAACGTCGTCGAGTGCAAAAATATCAGTTTGGTGTTAGGGTAATTGATCTCTAGAAAAAGTTTTCAAAAATCGGTTTGCAAAACCACTTATCAC
>WOGP01007383.1:0-11796 GCA_015342065.1 Leptinotarsa undecemlineata
GTTTTGAGAAAATTACGAAATAATAAAAACAAGAGTGTGGGTTTATTTTCTGCCCTACAAAAAGTCTGACATATGAGCTTTTATCAACTACATAATTTACATAGATACTCCAGATAAATTATCGAAATTGAATCGTGGCTGTTTTCTCACTGATTTTTTATTATTGAGTTTTCCATTTCTTTGACTACACCATTAGCATGTTCTATTTATTAGCGAATTACTTGCGAAGGAAAATATTATAATTTCCTGTCGTTTAAACAAATACATGGTGTCTTGCTAATTTGTCACCCCTGTTAAGCTAGCAGAACCACTTTGGAATTTTATATTTATTTTCAGCCATAATTTGAGGCTAATTTTGGGCAAATTTTTTATTGTATTGCATAATTTTTTGCTGTTGTTTTAACGTAGATATCATGGGTCCTGCTAGCTTAACGTTAGGCTAGCAAAACCCACCCTTATAAAAAACATTTTGTCAAATAGGATTCCATCATAATTTCAGGCTTATTTTAAGCATATCTTTTCACTTATCGCCGATTATCCAGGTGTTCTATTTTTTTTCAATGTTGGATTCTGCTGGCTTAACCGTTAAGCGTTAGCAGAATCAAATCTAAATCCTTCAATTTTTAGAAATTTGGATATGCAATTATTTTAGGCTTATTTAAGGCTTTTTCATCCAGAAATACTAAGACTTGAAATTATATGCCTACTAACAAAAAAGTTGGGGTGTTCACGAACCCTTCCTGAATTCGGCTTTAAATGGATTCATTGAGGAATTGATTTGTTTTTCGATGGTTCTGCTACGAAATATTAAATCAGCCAGATTTAACATACACAAAAATCAATTATTTCTCTACTATGATCCCAAACATTAATCGATCCATTTTATTTGATCAAGCAATATATTAGAGAGCTGTTTTGGCACTTTGGGGTCGTCCATTAATCAAGTGATATTTTCAGTAACTTTTTACCCCCCCTCCTACCCCTCTGGTGATGCTTGGTGATGTGAACTACGTATTTTTTTATAAAAATATTCAAAATATCTTAAGTGCATAAACAAAGAATATATTCAATATTCTAGAATAGAGTAGAGTATTTTATTAGATCATTTTAAATACAACAGTACATTTATGGCAATTGTCCTCAGGCCACGAAGTATCGGGTATAGGTCATGAGGCAATTCTTCAATAACTTTTATTTGTAAATATACGTGATTATCTCGCTAGATCTCCCCTAACCCGTGGTGATATTTTGAGAGTTTTTTCGATTTCGGGTCCTGCCTCAAGGTAGATTCTGTAAAGAGCTGAGATTGTTGGTTTGTTCCGGAATGAGAGTTTGTGGTATCCTAATCTGACCGACAGTCAGACTAATGTCAAAATTGTAGAAAACTTAAATGTGTGTTCAATATAAGGAAAACGAAATATTTTGGTTGAAATTCTCAAAAATTCAATAATAAAAAGTTGATATCAAGTTAGCGAGACTATGAATGTTTTTAAAACAAAAGTAAATCAAATATTTTCCTCCGCACCTAATTAGCGAATGAATATATAAAACCAATGTTATAGTCAAAGTTCTGGAAAACTTAATAATAAAAAAGTCGTATCGCCTACTTGACGTCAAGTTAGCGAGACACCATCTATTCAAAAAATTATTTTTTTCCGCAACTAATTAGCGACTAAATATAACAAGCCAATGGTCTAGTCAAAGTTCTGGAAAACTTTTTCATAAAAGAACATGATTTTTTAAAAAAAAAGGACGAAAAAATTTTTTTCTCCGTAACTAATCGGCGAATAAATATACTAAACCAATGGTCTAGTCAAAGTTCTGGAAAACTTCATAATAAAAAAGTGGTATCGCTAACATGATATCAAGTAATTAGCGAATAAATATACTAAACCAATGGTCTAGTAAAAGTTTTGGAAAATTTTATAATAAAAAAGTGGTATCGCTAACTTGATATCAAGTTAGCGAGACAACATATATTTAAAAAAAGGGGTCGAAAAAATATTTTCTTCCGCAACTGGTTAGCGAATAAATAGCGACAAATTGTAAAATTATTCGTTTTGCAAATTTCGAAAAGTGTGCCGTCAACTTGGTATACATTATTTGATACTTCATGTTGATTATTATTCATATTGAGATTAACCCGGCTTGGTTCATTACTGCGTGCACTGTTGAATTTCATGAACATAGTTTTTGAAGGTTCGCCACAAGATGGTTTTTTGTACACCATACATAGAATTGGTTCACTACTGAGATCACTTTCATCTGCATACATAAACATCTTTTCCCCTTCAGGAAGTCAGGTAGGTCATTTATGTACAACAGGAATAAGAGTGGTCGTAAGATACTCCCCTAAGGAGTTCCAATACCTACATTATATTAGCTAGTGAGATCATTACCAATTTTCAGAAATAATTGCTTTTCCGTTACATAGGAAATTATCTAGTTTTTAATAGGGCCCCGCAATCCTAATCGTTCTCGTTTTCTTTCGAGTTCAGGACATTGGATGGACACAAAGGCGAAAACCCATCAAAGAAAAAAGACCATGGTTACTGAATGGTGGTCAGCAGCTGGTGTGATTCACTATTTCTTTCTGCAAACCACCACAGCAGAGCCCAGCAGCAGCCAACAGTGGTCCAATCCTGCTCCACGACACAACCCGTCCGCATGTTTCACGAATCACCGTTCAAAAATTAAATGAATTGGACGTTGGAGTTCTGCCCTGGCCACCATACACTCCAGACCTCTCGCAAACCGACTGCCATATTTCCAAACAGGCAATAACGGTATTCTTTAACACTTCGATAAGTTTATCATCAGTAGAAGCTTCGCCAATCATGATAAGGTGGAAACGGCCTTTGTCAACTTCTTCGAATACCGAGCATACACTTTATATACTGACTTGTGTCACGTTAGCAAAAGTGCACTGATTCAAATGAATTTTATTTCACTGAGATATTATAGACGCACAATGAAAGTTAAAAAAAAATATATTGATCCGAGTTTTGAATCCAAACAGTGATTTACAGCTGAATGACAGGCATCCGGTAGAGAAAAATGTCTGCTTGTATAAATTATTCCGATGAAATGGAAAGTAAAGTCAACAAAACGATTGAGAGGAAAATTTCATTGTTTTCATACATATAACGTTATGTAAAAGAGGTAATATGTGGAGAAGGCTGATGTTATAATTTGATTATCATTCGTTGCAGTAATTTGTTTACAATTATAATCAGTTTCGAGGAGGGACAAATAAACGGCCTTCATAAGCCTAGATAACCACAGGACATTCTGTGAAGAGTTAAAACAATTCAGACCATGAGGAGGTTATTGGTAAGAAGATATTTTATTACATATATGATTTACTTCAAATAGTGGAATTAAAAACACAATTCGGTGTTAAATGTCATGTTATTCTATACACAGTTGGTTTTTTGTTTTGCGACTCCGCTTTTCATTGATATTTATTAAATTACTTTCATTCTTCGTAAACTCTTGCTTTATACAATTATTATCAACCTGGATTCGAAAAAAACATTGCTCAATTGTACGCAATTTTCTATGAACTTCATAAAATGTCATTGCAACTGACACATAAGTCATTACGTTAGTTTTGAGTTTTTTTATCTTTGAATACTTTGATTTTGAACTACTGAAATTAAAATTACAAAATAAATAATAACTGATTTCTATTCGGTGACACACAGAACATCTAAGTTGTGTATTTTTAATGTCAAACTCAAAATCGTAATTAAAATGAACATAAAAAATCATTTTACCAATATCCTCAATTACTTTTTATTAAAAACTAACTAAAAGAAGACTGAAAAATCATTTTATAACATCAGGATTTCCACAATGTGCAAAATATGGGTTGGAATTCCTGTGTTATTATTATTGAAACTAAAGATATATTGGAATAGTATCACTGGATTCAGTAATACATTTTTCTTTCATTGTTTGAAACTGGTATTCGCGAAAAACTTTTGTACAGAATAATTACCATTAAGTGTGGAGTTTCTGTTCCATTCACCAAAAAACTGATCGTATTTCCATTTAGGCTCTGATAATCTCTCAATTAAAAGTGTTAGATACCAAGTACCTACATAGGTACCTGCTTTTCTACTTCGTACAACGTCCAGATGTTTGAGAATTATCATGTACCTAACTGGATTTATTTTTCCTAATTTGGAGCTTATGTGAGGTTTTAAAAATAAGAGTCCAAGAGCCTTTGAATGTCAGATCTTCATTATTTTAAAAAATCTTAAAGTTCCTCGATGCTTGGTTCAGTATAGGTTGTGAAAAAATTGAAACTCATAAGTAATGCTTCATTAAATTATCAGGGCGAATTGAGTTTTTCAACATTGAATGAATTCGAAAGACATCCGTCACTGCTTATGAAGAAGTTACAGCCAGAAATTAATTTCTAAATTTTTCGGTTATTCTCTTATATGCAACCAAAATCTAGAGTCAATTTTGTTAATATTCAATGATGAACCTACTTTAAAATAGGCAATTCTAGGATTTACCAGACTTTCTATCTGGCAGCTTATAATACCAAAATTTAAATAGTAAACTGGTCAGACCTATCTCTGAAAATTAGTTTTAATCACTCTTTGAAAGGACCTGGTATACTAATTATATTAAAATTGTAACAGACGGTCAAAATGTTTCAGTGTTATTATCAAATGAAAAACATCACTGCAAATCCTTTACAACTTGACAACAACTAAATTAGAACTTCAAAATAGTACTTATGATTTTCTTAATCAACATAAAATTTACTAAAATTCACCAGCGATACTCATATTCCAGTTAAGTGTATATAAAGTTCATTAATCACTTTTCATGGATGCTCATCAGCCCCATGTTCAAGGACTTTGGTCAGTTAAGTCTTCAACTGATACGTAGTGGATGATTTGAATGTTATTTACTTGCAGTGCATCTTCAGTTTCATCCTCTTCGTGTATGGAGAAGCGCCAGCTGATCCTGGATATTCCTATCCTATACCACAGAATTATGCATCTTCAGCAGATGCATATAGTGGTGGCTACTCGGAAGAAAACTCAGCAGAAGAAATAAACAAATTCATTTATTTCTTTAAATCGCCAGCAGATCAAAAGAAACCAGCTCCCCCAAAACCACACGTGAAACCCCCACCACCAAAGAAGAACTACAAAATCATCTTCATCAAAGCGCCAGAAGCTCCAGCTCCGCCAGCACCTCCACAAGTACTACCACCGAGAAACGATGAGAAAACAATAGTTTATGTCTTGTCCAAGAAGCCTGAAGAACAACCCGAAGTTATTCTACCAACCCCTCCATCAACAAAACCACCGGCTCCTGAAGTATACTTCATCAACTATGGCATTAAGAAAGAAAATGGTTTAGTTGAAGCAGGAGGGTATAATTACTCTTCACAGAGTGAAACTACTAAAGCACCTGCTAGCAAGCCGTTGATTATTCCCAGTGAATATCTTCCGCCGCAAGGTTCCTCACCGGAAAACAAACCACAAGCTCCAATAATTGAACCACACGAAGCAAAGCCCAAACCTCCTTCTTCAGTTGAACGGTATGAACCTCCATCGACTGCTTACAGTTCTTTCGAAGGGTCGGCAGAAACATCATCAAACGAGGCGTCAGTCGATTCTTCTGGTCAAGTCGGACCAACAAGGTACGTTATTCCATTAGAAAAACAAAATGAAGATAAGCCTCCAGTCCCAAAGCTCCAACAAAGCTTTGCCTCCGAGATAGCAAGCCAATATGGTTCACCAACGAGCAACATCCCACCCCCTCATGCAGAACAAGTCTACCTGCCGCCGAAATCAAATTATGGTGTTCCAGACAGAGCTATCAGTCTAACTTCTAAAGAGTCATCGAGTGCTTCGTTCGAACGCTCTGGTCAGTATCTACCCCCAAAAACTTCCTATGGAGTACCAATTCTTAATGGTCGCCAATCGCGAGCTAGCAGATATTCACCCACAAGAAGAACAAGGAGAGTATATCACGAATATAGCCCATCTCTGGATATTGTCAAGGGTATTTATGAGTACTATGGACCTTAAGTTGGAAATCTCTTTAGCACATGCTCGCATTAGCGTACTTTATTTCCACAATAATGAGAATGTTGAGTTGTTTTGGCGACCCATTATTAATATGTTGAAGAGGTGGAGAGTAGGTCGAAGAAAAGTTAGTTTTGATTCGACCGGACATTTCGGTTTGATATTAAAGCATAATCGTAGACATATAAATGATCATTCAATTATATAAAAAAATTACAATGAATGAAAGTATGTTGAAAACTTCAAAATTAGGTTTTTGCTAATACAGAAGCTTGTGAAATTTTGTGATGGAATTTACTTTAGCTTCTCGATAGGAGGCAAAAAATTTATTGACTAATAACTTTCCTTTTTGTTTCATGCATTTTTTTGTCTCACTGGCTGTAAATTTAGCCTTTGTGGTACGTATTTCAAAGGACTAAACACAAGCACTACAGAAAAATCCTTAAAGTGCTCTCAGAGCGGTGTCTGTGGTGTGTATAGTTTTGAGAAGCATTATTTGTAATTCATGATTGTGGTCTATTTTAACCCCCAACAAACTTATCAAAACAGAAAGCGGAATTCTCTGACCTGACATTATTATATCCAGTTCGGAGATATTTATCTTCTTGAAGAAAACCGATGCCTGGGTTTTTGTGGCATTTAATTGAACCTCGTTATTTTCACCCCTAGATCCTCATTGAGATATGCAACCTCCTGCTGCCGGTGAAATGATATGACGAGACAAGTATGCTGTCGTCAGGAAAGCAATATATTGGATTCTCGTTGATATACAATAAAAAGAGGTTTGGAGACAATATGCATCCTTGGGGAACACCGGCGTTGATGGTAAAAGTATTCGGGAGATCCATCAACGGCCACTTGCAGGAAACGTTCTTTCAAGAATCTGGAGAGCCATACACACGTATAGTTGAGAGCATAACATTTAATTTTTTGACAATAGCCGAAACGAACTAAAGTAACTTTCAAGAAATTTTCATTATTAGCAAAAATGTAAACTACAGATTTTCAATTTTTGTATACTTACAATTTGATCATTGACATACCATACCACCATACCAGCAAATATGATTATGCTTTGACAATGAACCGAAACGTTAGGTTGAATAAAACAGTTTTGACTGACCCTAACTCCACCAGAACATTCATGAAAAAATAATACTCGTAATGTTATTTTATTTGATATCGAGCAACTATCTGTCTGTACGCCTGTGTCTAGACTAGGTAACTACTTGTTCGCGGCCATATTGGATAAGGATTCTGTTTGGAGCACTTCTATTTTTCTTTTTCGGTTGGCTTTTTTGGTTTTCTCAGTAGTGCCACATGTCTCTATCCATTTTTGAGTTTTATTTGCTGTTTGAAAGTCGTTTTCATTGTATTCATTTTTCAATGAGTTTCAGTTGAAGTGAAAACAATTTATTTCACAAACTACACCTAACGATTTGATCTTCACAAACTCTATTTTCAAAAATATCTATTGCTATCATAATAGCGTTTTCGTAGTGAATAACATCAATCAGAGAGTGACATATAAACAGAGTAGCCAACGCAAAAAAGCTGCAAACAATATCTATATCCGATATGATCCCTTGGATAAAAAATTCTTGAGTTATATTTCGTTTTCGAGTTCATACTTTTGTTTATGCAGTCAATTGTTTGTGGTTGGGGCAGCTCGAACTGAAAGTAAACCTTGTCTTTACGTTCAATAGGTTTTTTGAGGCAAATTTGTCGACGGAGAAATCAGGAATGATAATTTTCATGTATATTGAATATCTCAAAGAAATTTTTTGATTCTTTGAGAAAGAAAGATTAAATTAATTTCTGAATCATAAGTTCGGTGATTGCTTTTTTCACATGAGGCCAGGTGTTTGAAAAAATAAAAAGTAATAACAACTTAATATACTCATATTTACAAAATATCCTTACCAACCTACCTTGTTTTAGAGCTGAAAATTCAATTTATCTGAATCCATGAGACATTTCAAATTCAAACGTATTCTTATAAAAATGTATAAATATATTGTTTGCTGTTTAGACATTCATATTGAAAGAAAACTAGACATTTTTGCTCTGAAATGATGTGGTTTTCAGAGAAATAATTTACAAAAAGAAAAATAGATATTAACAAACGAAAACCTGATAATAAATAACATTACAAAAGCAATATTGCGTTTTAATAAACCATACAAAAATTATATTGATTTAATACTATTTATGCTGGAGTGGTCTATTTGTTGTTTGAATTGCAGCCGAAAAATTTTTTGGCTCAACGTTTATTTTATATGGGAGTTTTTCAAATTATTCGATGTCAAAAAAAACATTTTTTTCGCAAATCTCCGGAAATATTGAAAGTACGAAAAATACGTACTGTGTATCTATTTGATTTGTAAAAAATATCCCTAGCCTTTTTTTCGTTAAAGCAGCCTTTATTTATACATGGAATTCGAAATATCCGAGGAAATACAATAACTACCATAAAATAAAATGTAACCTTATTCGAGAGTTGAAATTTAAGAGATTGAAATTAGATACATTCAGTAATGTTTGGAATAACTTGTTTTATTATATTATTATTATTTCCCGAGACATCGAGAAAAAAAAATCCCAATGTCAGATATAAAAAGCTCCAGTCGAATTTTCAGAGATTTTTCTCCTCTATTAAATGAAAGTTTAGTAAAGAATCATCCTGTTACAATTTTGTCAGCAGCCGAATTTTAAAACAGTGGATTATATAGAAAATGTTGATGCAGGTACGAGGTATCTACAATGAAATAATTATTTATTGGTAATACTTACATGAACCAAAAAATTTTATTTCGCATGTTCATCTTTCTTCCTTAAGAAACTACCACTACTACCAATCAAGCATGAATATATTTGCAACTCACCTGAAATGAAAAAAAATATTTCAGGAATGCGTCCAGTATATGGAATGAAAGAACATTTCTGATAGAACACAGATTTTTATAGATTCTTAGTATATTCACTTCATCAGTCTATTTTTTGGAGGGAGAAAATAACTGTTTTACATAAAAAATATTCATAGTTGACGAAATTATCACTGGTAATATCTGCCAAAGCACAAGATGAAACATTTAGTACTTCAGATCTCCTTGATGATCAATCTGTAGCAATCCTATCAATGAAATCTGATTCAACTCCATAAAGAATGTTTGGAGTACAAACTGAATAAAAAAAATGTTTTTACATAATTCAATATTCTTAAAAAATAATTGTTTCGAAGGAATTTTTTTCCTGTAATTCAATGTTCAAATGAAAGAAATTTTCTTTCAGTGTTGTGTCTGAAAGTTAACTCTTTGAACGATCTACAAAGTTTTGTAAACAGTTTATTTTGAAATTTTTTGCTTTCTTCCTTTCTTTGAAGATTCTTTGAAGATTCACTAGGTCCTAAAATTCTTAGTCCAGCCGCTTCCTTGTCCCTGAGGTAACAGGGCTAGTACTAGAGGCGAATAGGGCTTGTCTGCTGTCAGTGCAGACTGTTATGTTTTTTCCAGACACTTCTTTCCTGATTATTTATTTTGTGGCGATTGAGAAACCAGTCAGTTCTGTTTGAACCACGCTGGTATTTTTCCCATTCCCAGGTAATCCTTAGGCTTAGTGATTTGGAGTACACTCCACATCCTGAACCTTCTTTGGTTTTTGAGCCGTCTGTATACAGGGTGGCCCACCACATTCGCCTCGGTATTTCTACGAGAAATGAAGAGAGTTAGGGAAAAACTTTCAGCAGATGTATATGTGGGTCCATGAGAAACATATTTCAAAATTATTTTGAAATATACAGGGTGACTCCCAAAAAAGTTACATACCAAAATCATACTTTTTCTTATGGAACACCCTATATTTTTTTATATTTTTAGATATTTATAGACAAAATAAAGGTGAGTTACTACTATATTTCCTATACTTAAAACTGACCGTTTCTGAGAAATTTCCAGAAATTTAAAAAACAGCATAATTTAAAAATTGTTTTCACCCTGTAACGTGTAACGAGCTACTCGTGAATAAAAGTACTGCTTAGCACAAAGGTTAAAGTTAACTACCACATGAAATTCTTAATGCAATATTATTCCGAGTGGCGAAAAAAAATGCCTCAAAATTTGGACACCCATTTAATTAAATAACTTCTCAAAGTTGAATGGAACACCCCGCATTTAGTGGCATAATTTGACGCAGCAGTAGATCCCTTCAAAACTATATTAGGGTTCTGTAAGCTTTCGAAGGCATCGAAGAAACTTGTTGTCATGTACCAACCTGAACAATTTTAAACATTTCTCACTTATTTCTCTATAACATGTTGAGCGACACTAGATTTCTCCGGTCTATGGAACCGAATATGCGAAGTATGTTCTTTGTAGCGAGCTGATATAGTCCGTTTGATTTGACCAACATAATACCTATCACAAACCTCGCAGTTTATTTCGTAAATCCCAGACTTCTCTTTTTCCAACGTTTTGTCTTTAGGACTACCCCTTGTTGAAGTGTACGTGCATTTTTGAAAGCCACTTCTATATGTAATTTCTTCAATGCTAAGATCAACCCATTGGTTTAAAAAAAATCTGTTTAAAATCTGTTTTTCCGTTAATCAGCTGTCGCCTCCATACGAACGGCCACTCTCAGAAGTTGAGAAACTTGTGCGAGCTAAGGACTAACGAGGTCTTACCTTTTAACATGTGATTCCTAACACGGTTGCAGAATCATCCCAGCTTCAACCAGATAAATTCTCTCGAGAAAAATATCTGGTCGAGGTAGGAATCACGATCTTCCGATCGTGAGTCGGGCGCACTACCACCGCGGCCAATTCCTCAACATTGGCGTATTTGGGTTCTATCGAAGCACTATGAATTTTTAATCTTCCTCTTTCCGAAACGTCGTGGCATTACGAAGATACTACCTGAATTTTTATTTTCTAAATGATTTATCCACTATGACGGATACCCGTTGCTTTCAGCTGCCTCCCTTAAAACTTTTCTCTCAATCTCATACCGTTCTTTGCCCA
This sequence comes from Leptinotarsa undecemlineata, assembly GCA_015342065.1. Taxonomy (NCBI): domain Eukaryota; kingdom Metazoa; phylum Arthropoda; class Insecta; order Coleoptera; family Chrysomelidae; genus Leptinotarsa; species Leptinotarsa undecemlineata. The sequence goes on from WOGP01007383.1 coordinate 11,077, forward strand.
AAGGAAATGTGAGCAGTCCATAGACAAGAAATTGTGGTCCCGCAATTTTCTGCTGTGCGCAATGATGGGATCTGTCAGGGGTATACCTAGAAGTGCTCGTATTCTTCTAGAGGATTCATATCAGGACTGCAAGCTGACCAAGTTTAAGGTCCTGCACGTCCAATCCAGCTTTTAGGGTAGGTGATGTCGAGATGCTGACGAGCAAGAATGATCTCGCAAAAATGGGTCAATGATCTCGCAAAAACGTCCGTCTAGGATTCACCTGTTAACCTTGCTGGCAGAAAAAATGGGCCAATCAGATAGTCACCAATCATTTCTACTCAAAAGTTCAGCGAAAAATGTTGCTGACAATGATTTTCTCTAATAACGTAAGGATTTTCATCGGCCCAAAAAAGGTCATTGTGAAAGTTCATAATAAATTTGCTTCGTTCGTAAATAAAATATTTGCTGAAAAATTATTATTGTGTGCCATTGTATGAATCAACCATCTGCAAAACATCTTGGGTCAGTAGAGCTTAGACCCGCTGTATGTGATATGGGTAAATGATATTTTTATTCAGAACTGTCTATAACAGCGATTCTCAAACTTTTTTTTACACGTACCACTTATATAAATTCTGCGTCAATCGCGTACCACATATTAGAAAAGAAGATAATAAAATTTACTAATTTTAGTATTTATTCAAAAAGGGCATTATAATTGTTACAAAATAAGAATTA